>JAIGNY010001695.1:525000-612500 GCA_020152595.1 Chiridota heheva | reverse complement strand
GTTTTCATAAAATAATTTAGCTTCTGCTAAAATATTCCCAGGATTAGAAATAGTGTCATTAGCGTTAGTCATTATTTCCTTAATAGTTTTTAAAGCTTTGTTCCTTTTTTCCATGCTTCTTGCCGTAGATCTTATCATTATACCTTGAAGTTTATAGTCGTAAATAAGCTCTAATTGATTTCTGGCATCATTAGAAAGTGTTTTGATTTCATCTGAAGGCGACTTAACTAACAAATCTTCCAGCTATAAATAATTTCGATTAAAAAACGCGCATGACATTTACTACGTCTAGCCTTACACTTAAAATAAGATATGGAATTAGTCCTTATGTTTAATTTACAGATTTCCCACAGTAGGATTGTGGTAACATTAAGCTTTGAAGAGATAGTGTTCCTAAAAATTTGCTGAATAAGATGCTCATGAGATTTGTTTTGAAGCAAAGACGAATTTAATTTCCAAATCCCCTTCCCCCTTTTATTTCCTAGAGACAAGGAGATAATTACGCTTGAATGGTCAGAGCCAAAAATAGGGCTTATCTTGGTATCAGTAACGGAATTCCGTAAATTGTTTAAAACAATAAAAAAGTCTTACCTACAATAAATATAATTATCTATATTGGAATGCCAAGAATAATCATGACCTTTCGGGTTGCGTTCACGCCAGATATCAACGAGGTCATACAGATGCATGATACGAATAACTGGAGAACGAAAATTGAAATTAGTCTGAGGGAGGCAGTCCACCCGTTTTATTTAAGTCTAAGTTTATTACAAAATTAAAATCGCCTCCCCAGATGATGAAATCCCATATACTATCACTACTAGAAATACGGTCTGTTATTGTTGAAATGATATTGGGGTTATCAAGATTTGGACCGTATATATTGTCTAAAGCTACCTGAGAATCATTAATTGAGATGAAGAGTAAAATAAAACGGACATTGTTATCCTGAACTACTTTGTTGAGGGAAAAGGTAACTGAAGGCTTGACCAAAATAGCAACACCTGTACTGAGGTTTGTACCATGGGCAAGAAAGAGCTTTCCACCCCACTCATTGGACCAAAAATTTAAGTTAGAATGGCTAGAATGTGTTTCCTGTAAAAACAGAAAATCATAATTACTTCTGTGAAAAAAGGCAAAAAAATTCTATACTTTTTGTTATCTCTTAATCCTCTCACATTGAAGGAACAGAAGGAAAGGTAACTCATGTTCGAAGGTTGGGTGTATATCTAGGGCATAACACCTGAAAATAATAATAATGATAATGATATTTATGATGATAATAATAATAAGAATAACAATAATGATAATAATAATAATAGTAATAATAACAATAATAATAATAATAATGATGATAATAATAATAATAATAATAATAATAATAATAATAATAATAATAATAATAATAATAATAATAATAATAATAATAATAATAATAATAACAATAATAATAATAATAATAATAATGATAATAATAATAATAATAATAATAATAATAATAATAATAATAATAATAATAATAATAATAATAATAATAATAATAATAATAATAATAATAATAATAATAATAATAATAATAATAATAATAATAATAATAATAATAATAATAATAATAATAATAATAATAATAATAATAATAATAATAATAATAATAATAATAATAATAATAATAATAATAATAATAATAATAATAATAATAATAATAATAATAATAATAATAATAATAATAATAATAATAATAATAATAATAATAATAATAATAATAATAATAATATTAATAATATCCCTTTGGCACTCCAAAGGATCCCTTTGGAGTGTCCAAAGGGACCTAAAGGGATCCCTTAAAAATGTCCAAAGGGATCGCTTTGGAAATTTCCGAAGGATTCCAAAGGGATCTACTGGAAATGCTCAAAGAGACCAATTGATATCCCTTTAAGCTAGTATTTCAATTTGGTACAAAATTCTTTTCAGTGTTCAGTGGAAATAAACGGAAATAGTCCTCTAGCCATTCTTCGTTAATATGGGTATCCACTTTCATAAGTTCTGTTGCAATATTATCTTTACCAGCAGTCTTGTTATTCTTTAACTTCTTTATTGCATCCTGTATTTCAAATCTAGTAATATGACTAGTGTTGATTTCATCTATTACAGGATCACAAGTAACATCTGTTACTGGATGTATAGGTATTGGTCTGTTTAAAACACGGTCCCTCAAAATGTTCTCTCCATCCCTCTCTCGGCCGTCTCATCTGTCAATAGTCCTCCAGATTTGTCTCTTACTGCATTTGCTGTTCTGCCTCTTTCGTTGCATAATGTCTTGGTAATGTCATAGAGCTCTTTCTTTCTACAACTACCCGCTGCCTTTTCTAGCAGTACAGTAGTAGCCATGTCTTCTACCCACTTTCTTTTGTACTTCTTTGTGTTTTTCTTGACTTGATATTTTGTGCAGTAGCTAGCTCTTAATTTACTTTTAATTCTATCTGACTTGGCCTGTTGAATAATGCTCTTTAGCCGTTTTCTCTCCTGAATTAACTTCCAAGATTCTTTACTGATCCATGCCTTTTGGCCCCTCTTCTTATATCCTAAAATTCCTTTCGCTGTCTCATTGTATGCGCAATGTTTTGCCACTTACTCCCTACTATATCATCATCTGTCTCACTGTCTTATAATTCCAATCTTGTATGACATATCTATTATTTAGCTTGACAGAAAACTGGGCTCTAATTGCTGGCTGTTGTAGCTTGATGGTATCATACTTCATCCTATTTACTTGTGAAAATGAAATCTGCCCCTGTTACCCTATTTCTGTATATACTTCCCTCTGTAATCCCATTCTCTATACCAGCTTTGAATAGTCGAGCACACTGTCCTTCCGACAGTTCTATTTCTTTATGGTATGGCGAGGAGTCTTAAAAGTTATACTACACAATACATAACTTATAATCCAGAATTGTGATTTCATAATAAAGGAAAAAAATTAACTGCCATTTTTAGGTTTGTAATTTCTTTCAAGTTTGTGTGTTGCCTGTCACAACTTATCCCATGCAGTAAGTGCCTATATAAATTTTCTTGTTTTAGAGTGCCCGATTTTGAAAACATTCTTTTTAGCTTCTCATATTTGAAAATATAATTAATCATTTGCAGAAGTCAAACATTACCACTCAAATACTACCCCTGCCACCCCATTACTCTGAGGAGAGAGCAGGGTAAGATGTAAGGGTCCAAGCCAACAGAGGAAGCCTTGAAGTACTTTATCCAGGTAGAAAGGGTATTAAAGTTTTTCATTATCTTCTTGAGGCCAAGCACAAAAAAGAGGAAAACATGGTCATAGGCACAAATTCTGAAAACTTTGTGGAAAAATGAAAATGTATTTTAGTAAGGAATGTGTAAATATTGTTTGAAATCAGGGAAAATTGATCCCAGTAAGTTTCAACATCCAAGACGGCTATTTTGTATTATGAGATTGGTCTATTCCTAACTCGGCGCTTAGCGTTTTATACAGTCTTGAAAGTCATGTACAGTAGTTAGCAATTGAAATATTTATTATTTCCTCCCCATTAAAACATTCAAGTCAAGAACTCCTCTGGGGAAAATATTGTCACCTACCTTTGGTACGATTTTGGTTTGCCTATTGTGCCATAAGTCCAGAAAAAACAATTTGTGTGATTGACATTGGACAAAACTGGTCATATCACTTTAAAATTGTCATATCAATCACAAATTAAACTTGTGTTCGATTTCCAGATATATGTTGATTTCGAGCATTTTTATTGGTTATGATTTGGGGCATTGTCATTGGTAAGAAATTGATATATCCAGTTTTATATGATAAGATAATTTGAAGCATTCTGATTTGCTGGAAAATCAAGTCTGCTAGAAATTGAAATACAGTACTTGTTCAATTTCTGTGATGTAGCCAGTTATTGCTGGAAATCATCATAATGAAAGAAGTAAAACATGTTTTTTTGTGTTTGAGTGAAAATGGGAGAGAAAAAAATTGAATGTACTGTATATCACACAATCAGTTTTGGCACTAGGCACCATGGGGGCAAGGGGGATTAATTGTCCACCAGGGAGGATTTTACAGTACCTTCACATTTGCCTGCTTTTTTATTGGTTGGAAGGTGAAACTGGAAATATATTGTTATAAAACCAAAGAAAATTGCCAAAAATGAAAGAAATTTTCTAAAAATTGAATAAAATAGCCAAAAATCAATTAAATTTCACAAACACCAACGACACTTGCCAGAAATTTAAAAAAAAAAAAAACCTTCCCGTAGACGAAGGAAATTGTCCACAAATGAAGAAAAGTCCCTAAAAATTGATGGAGATTTCCCGAAAGTTAGAGGAATATATCCTGAAAATTGCATATTTAAATGTTTGATGGACACTTAATTTACCGTTGCAATTTTCGTGGGAAATTTGTGGTTATTTTCCCTCCTGTGCCCCTGTGACATTGGTCTTTCTATTTTCTAAGGTCTTTTCATTATTTTAGAATTTTATATCATAATTTATTTTACAATTTTTTACTATAGGAATCCAAAAGCATTTTATATTTGTGATTAAGAGGTGGAGATCGATTACTTCTTTTCCATTTTGTTTTCATATAGATTAGACGTGCCGCACTGTTGGAGACTGAGCCAGATGCAGGTACAGCATTGGACCATTGTACGTGCCGCACTGTTGGAGACTGCGCCAGATGCAGGTACAGCATTGAACCATTGTACGTGCCGCACTGTTGGAGACTGCGCCAGATGCAGGTACAGTATTGGGAGAGCTTGAGACGGACACCAGAGCAAGCTTTTGTTGTTCAGAAAGAAAGTGAAGTTCAAGCGCGTTAGTATTTTAACTGGGGGTGTAAAATTTAAGATTAACTGACGACCTCAAATTAACATATCACATTCAGCTGTTGAGAGAAGTGGCAATGGTGCTCGTCGTCCTTTCGGAGAGGACGTTAAGCCGTCTGTCCCGATGGTAGGACAGTCATACCCTGCCTGGTTTTCTGAACACTATTCGAGAAGAGAAGCATGAAAAAGTGGTGTTCGTCCACTTTCCGTTTTATCCCATCCTGGCCTAATCAAGTCTTAAGTTCCCGTGCGCCTATTCTTCTGGTTGCATAGGAACTTATAAGGTGGCTAAGTGGGTCCAGCGCTTTGAGGCCCTGGCAAAAGGCGCTATACATGTATAAATCGACGACAAATAATAATAATTTGGAAAAAACGGCCTACCTTAAAGAATTTCACTTTCTTGATTGTAAGCTGTCTTCCTGTTTAGGAGGGAAAATTGGAGAAGAAAAAAACTTTGTTGTTGAAAATTTTTTGAGATTATTGGAAAGTTTGGAAGAATTGTAAGTGTACAACAAATTCTCAAAAATGAAGGAAATATTCCTAAAATTTTAAAGAAAATTTCCCTAAATCGAAAGAAAATTGAACAAAAATGAAGGGAATTTCCCAGAGATGTAGGAGATTGTTTTGTTTCTCGTTGCATTCTTCCAGTTTGGGAGGTATTATTGAGAAATTATTAACAAACAGTTGGAAAAATTTGGTAAATTTGAAAGACTAAAGGCTAATAAAAGCAATTTTGCCCACTTATGAAGAAAAGTTACAAGGGGAAGTGCCACTTTAAAAAAAAGTTAGACTGAAATGGATGATATTGAAGGGAAATTTCGTAAAATTATTGGAAAACTCATGGCAACATTCCCCATTTGCCACACTAAAATAAAAGACTTTTGCCCTGAAAATGAAGAAAATTCCTGGGGAAACGGAGGAACTGCCACCTTAGAAGCTTTTTTCTTCCCAGTTATACGCTTTCTTCCTAGTTAAGAGTTAAAATCTGGAAAAGTTTAGACTAAAAGTGATATTGCGTTACAGAGATGACATTTGCCATCGTTGGCCTACGAAGGTAACGACCCATTTAATGTAATTGTGTGTTCATTCCTTGATTATCAAAATTTGAAGATTCAAAAGCCAATACATATCAAGAAAGGGCCTCTTGAAACACAGAAGGGATAAATCTGCCAGTGACATTTTTATCCCGTTTCAAGGACAAACTGGATGCCTTTTCAAGAATGCATTTCCGGGAAATTTGAAAATCTTGCCAATCCATCAGTGTAACTTCCTCCCCAAGCTTCACCTGTTTTGCACGCACATAACCATTGCACTGTTTGACCTTCATCACCTTTCCTTCACTCACTGCAAACGGACAATAACTGACTTTTTGGTAGGAAGTTAATGTTGTTTCAAATTGAAGTGAGTTGGATTTATGTTTTAAGTTTTGTAAAATAGGTATATAAAAGTATGTCTAGTTGTCAGTAGTTGATCATAATTTTTCTTGGTCTCAGCTCATAGCAACTAGCCTAACGTCGTTGACTGTGATACAGTAGCAGAATAGTACTAGGCCTAGGGACTATTAACCTTAGGCCACATCAGTGTTGTGCTAGTCTGTCGTGTTACTGAACTTGGGCTGTAGTGCTAGTTTAACACTTAATAGGTCTAACTAACTTAAAACCTAACAAAATAAAGAAATTGGAAGTCAGGACTGGAGGTAGGTGTCTAACGTTAGGACATTCATAGGCTAGATCTGAGATGTTAGGTTCGAAGTTTATGCAGCTAAGTTTAAGTAATAAATTAAAATATATTTTTGTTTGTAAAGAAAGGGCATTTGCCTAACGTTAGTAGGCTAATTGTTTTCGTTGTCAGAAATATCGGCATGCTTATGAATACCCCGCAAAACTGAAGTATATATTTTTTAGTCGGACTCAGAATTTTTTTCCTGTCAATATCTAAGCCTAACGATAGTAGCCTACAGTAGGCATACTCCCGCCAGTACCATCGTACAGCTTATGTGCAGACTCATAACACATAATGCAAAGTATCCACTACACCCGCACAGGCGCAGTCGAAGTCACTATAAAATAATCTTCCAATGCATCGTTTTTGCACACTACGACTACAATTATGCCTGCAAACAAAGGACAAGTTCTTTACTCCACTACGACTACACATGCAGTGGAAGGACAAGTTTATGATAGTACTTGGCTTCCTATCCTGAAATGTTAAGCATTTATATAATACAAAAAAAAAAGGATTCTTCTTGTTTCTCAATACCCTCAGAAGTGCACTCTCTGTCGTACTGATGTTTTACCTTATTCTGTATAATGTTTGAAACCCATTTCTGTCGGCCAAAACAGTGAATTTAGTTAATCAACAGCTAAAATGATGAGTTTCTTATCTTTTGTCGATGAAGGAGAAATATACGATTACACTAACTTTGGCCTACTTGTACTATACGCCACACTTAAAATGGCAACCATAAGGGGTCAATTATGTTAGATTGTATAGAAAAAACCTTATTATTTTTGTTGAATTTTGATTCTTTTTTGAAGACTTGCATTCCGGGCCATGAAAACAAAAAATGGAAAGAAAAATTCCTTGACAATCCATTCCCTGCAAAAAATGTTGAGAAACTTTCCTCCTAGGGAACAAAAGTGGAAATCTTCCATAATTTTGCAAAAAGGTTACGCAATTATGCGCAGCTGCGCACCATCCAAATCAGTGTTTGCAGCTGCACAAATTGTAACTTGTGTGATCTTTTGCTTATTTTTAGGTTTTGGAATATACGGTTTGTCAAGACAATTCGATGGCACAAAATCTTTGTGAACAAAATGGTAAATTTCAATTTCAGTAGTTTCACAATCTGAGCCAAAATATTGCCAAAATGTTGAATTTCCCACTTACACCAGTAATAAAATTTAAATGCCTAAAATCACAAATGCAGCTTACATAATTGCAGGCTAATTTTCATAAGATTTGTACTCGAAAGTTGTTAAACACAACTTTGCCCTATTCTGAGCTGCTTCGGCGCAGAATTTCAATTTGACCACAATGACCATTTTTTGTTGATACAGTACAAATGACAGGATTTACCCTATTTGCAGCTTAATGAAATCCGTGTGATAAGATAGGCATGTATATGTATAAAGAACATACCTGAACTGTGATCTTTGTTAAAATGAGTGAAATTTAGTCCCAGTGCTTACGAAAAAATTATAGTATTCCAGTAATTGTTTAATTTCATCATATTGTAAATCCAGAAAAGAGCAGGTTACCAGTTACGGGCAAAAAGGTCAGTTAGCGCACCTCAAATGTAAATAAGACAGCAATCAGTACAACGTACAACTGTAAAACATTTACGATAGTGTTTTGGGATTAATCAGCATTTCCGGTCTCAGTTTAACTGACATGTAGTAAGGTCTAGGCTCCAGCGTGTAATTCACAAGGTAGTGAAGGCACTAACATGTAAATTTAAAAACACCCATCAAATGAATAGATAAAATTATACTCCGCTGATTTCTTTGTTTACAGGTAATATCTTGACCGTTTCAGAGCACTTGCTGTGACTGGTAGTGAACATGGTGTTTTCGGAATGAACCGGCTGAAGTTATTCCTTATTTCTCTATTCCTTGAAGTGAAATGTTATCACATTCTTCAATAAGTAGGGAAAGCTGGGTTGATGAAAAGCCTATATTATCATGAAATTTACAACAATGATTGAAAACAACACATGACCAAAAGTTAAGTATAATTATGTTAGTTTCTGCTTTCACTTAAGATCCAAAACAGAAAACATCTAATTCGTTATTACTTGTGACACTTTATTAGTTAATTTTTTTTGATTAATTGTCATAAGCTAATTACAACAGGGATTCAGGGATACTGTTATAAACTTTGAAAAGGAATTAGTTTAAGGCTAGCTGCTTGTCTTCCCACAAATTATTCTATTTTGCAATTGTTGTTACAAACAACCTGTCACCTTCGTTTATCTCCAGTTACATCCTCTTATTTAAGGATTATCTGTAAAACAAATTGTACCCTTATGGTCTCTTTGAATCATCTTTTGTATGATAGAGAGGTTTCTGTAGGGATCAAGGGACATTTACTTGGTTAATTTAAGGACTATGGACATCTAGCAGATTTAAGATCTGTGAAAGAGCATGAAAATCTGAGTGGAATACAGTAGTTTTTAGAATTTGTGAAAAACTTATTTAGTTTTCAACTTATGACCAAAAAAACTTTCAAAATTTAAATTTTTTGTGGAAGTCTGATATAGTAAGAAGAACACATCTCAAAATCTTTATGTAATTCTTTCAATTCTGTGCTTCAAAATCAGCTACTTGTAAATTTTAGAATGCCTATTTTAGATAAATGATGGTTTAGGGTATGACCAAGTTAAAAAAACAAAAAAAATTGCCCTCAATCTAATGCTATATTTCAAACATAATTAGCGGTGGACTGGAATAAAACAAAAATTGGTTTTACGGAGGGTGACGAAAGATCCGTCCCCCATTGATGTCAATGTGCAAAAACAGGAAATATTTTAAAATGCTGTAAATTAGTCAATTTTTAACCAATTTTGATGGAATTATTTGCTGTTTAATGGTTAAGATCATATTTTAAACAATTTAAGCCCATGTCCCCTCTAGATGTCCATAGTCCATTGACTTAAGTTACAAAAAGTGTGATAGCTCCATGGTATGTCAGTCACCTCTTCAGTTACACTTATCTGATTTAAGTTGTTTACCAAATCCGAATAGATGATAATCCATTGGTATTATAATGTGTTTTAGTTCAGTGATGGAGCAAAAAGTAATGTAGTAAAGAAAAGTGCTGTAGTAAAGGAAACTACTTTGCTGTAAAGATAATTGTAGCTAAGTTAATTGCGGCTTATGATTTTTAGGTTGGTTCTATGGTGGTTTAACAGCATTTTCTCAGGTGCTTTCCCAGCGTACGTAATATCAATCTGTCCCTATGATAATGTAGATGCATTTCAGCTACATAATTATTTAAATTGATTTTAAATTTTATTGTGCTACAGTATGATCACTTTTAAAATTGTATTAATAAAAGTGGGTTAATTACGAATCGTATAAAGGTCCCTTCCCCCCGACCCCCTCTTCCCTTTGAATACCAAATTATTAATCTCAAATCCTATCACAGACTCATCCCAGTATGCCAAATCACAGACCCCCTCTCCTGAATCTTATCGCTGACCCCCTCTCAAATCATATCACGGACCCCCACATTGAAGCCCAATCTTATCGGGGACCCCACCAACACCCCTGGATTCCCCCAAATCCCAATCCTGCTAAATCACAAACACACCGTTTTCAAATCACGGGCACCCCTCACCCGGTTCCCACTCTCAAATCTCGGACGTCCCCCTCCCCGGAATCTCAATCCCAATTAACGGACCCTCTTCCCCCACCAAATCTTAATCCTAATTCATGGACCCCCCATCCCAAACCCATATGTCACTGACCCCCCTTCATGCACATTTTTGCTGGAACTGCCTGTTACAACTTGGTCCACCCCCGAATTCCAAATCCATATGTCACTGATCCCATCCCCCACCCCTCCATGCACATTTTTGCTGGAACTGCCTGTTACAAGTAAGTCAGATAACATATGACTGTGTGTAACGCGGTGTAACGCGTCCCGCAGTGTAAAGCGGCCCGCGGTGCATATATCACCAAAAAAAAGCTTATTTTTTCGGTCATGAGATTGCAACTTGCAAGATACAGCAAGAGTGTTTCCGCAGTTTTCAACCTTATGTAGGCCTATGGGTCATATTTTTTTCGGAATTGGAGGGGTAAGGAGTTTATCGAGTGATTACGATTGCTTATAAGTTACATATCAGCAAATACTTTTGTAAGAAGGAAATTTTCTGGTTCTGAATCAAATGCGTTTCAGAAAGCGCTTCTGTTTACAATGCCCTGTTTCACGATTTTGTTTGACTAATGTAGTAGGCCTAGGCCCACTGTTCTATTAGTACTAGTGGACCACTACTTGCCCTGTTGTTAGGCATATGAATGTAACATTAGGTCAGCATGTAAATGTAACGTTAATACGTAACAGTGTGACCCAAATTGTATTCCAAATTGCTACGTTTTTTATGATACAGTCTGGAGACCCTTGCACACTTTTTATTAGAAATCCTAACGAAGTTTAAAACCAAGGCTTTAAACTAGGCTAAATAATTTTTACCTGAATATTTACAAGATGAGGCACAATTATAATTTGCTGTTCCAGACATAACGTTGGGTTTTTTATGCCAAGTTACGGATTTATTTGCATCACATTGCAACCGCATTCAGCGTGTTGTCTGTGATGGCGAAATCTCAAATCCTAAACAAGTTTTATCTGGTGTACCACAAGGTACCGTTTTACGTCCTTTACTCTTCCTTTTCTATGTCAATGACATCCCTGATAATATAAACAGCACGGTTAAACTGTTTGCTGATGATTGTCTTGTGCATAGAACAACTGATAAACCCTCTGGCCAACAAATCCTCCAAGATGATCTAAATAAACTTGAACAAAGGCAAAATAAATGGCAAATGAATTCCAACCCCTCTAAATGCTACATCCTCTCAATATCTCCTACAAAATGCTATAAATCACTAGTTTATACCTTGTGCATTAGCCGCTAAAACATGTCAACTCCCACCCGTACCTAGGTGTTAAAATTGATAATAAACTCAGATAGGATAAACGTATACACAACATCACCAACAGAGCAAACTCTGTACTTGGCCTATTAAGACATAACCTCTTAAACTGCCACGGTCCCGCTGACGTTAAAACCACTGCATATAAAGCGCTAGTTAGGCCAGTACTTGAGTATGCATCAGCAGTTTGGGACCCCCATCACTAGTGCAATGTAGATAAGATTGAATCAATTCAACGGAGAGCAGCCAGGTTCTGTATGGCAGACTGCTCTTATAAATCCAGTGTCACTAGCATGCTTCATAAATTAGATTGGCCCCTGCTAATAACAAAAAGAAGGAACACCCGTCTTAAAATGCTACATAAAATCAATAACAGTCTTGTCGCCATTGATAATGATAACCTGATCCTAAACACAACAATTAATACAAGAAATAACCATGATCTGAATTTTCACGTTCCTTATGCGAGAAAGATTGTTTATAAATACTCCTTCTTTCCTCAAACACTAAAAGATTGGTATGCTTCACCATCGGACATTGTACATGCACCAAATCTAAACTGTTTCAAAGCTAAACTAGCTTAGCTTGTTAATTGATTTTTTATTTACTTATTTATTTATTAATTTGTTCTCATACTTTTGCTGCGCTCGGTTGGCGTTTATGTCCTTTAGAAGGATTTTTGCTGACTTAACCTATTCAGATTCAGATTCAGATTTGTACGCAAAAATTGGTGGTAAATTTGTTTCTGCCAGTCTGATTATTTTCTGTGACTTTCAAAAGCTGAAGTAGAAATCATTATTGCTAAAAGCAAAAATTGGGTAGAAATAATATTTCCATTCCAAATTTGCTAATTTATTTGAGGTTTTTTTTTATAACAAAATTGTGTGGATTCATGCTTGGCGACTACCATGACCTTTACAATCTAACGTTATGCATCACATGCACTTTAATTAGGCCAGGTTTTCCTAAAAATCTATGCTGTAAGGAAATGAAGGACATTTCTACTCAAAATAGATTAATTGAAAATAAATTAATGCGATCAGGTGAGAAGTGAAATTGGACGTTGGAGTGGAATTTAAAGTTTGAAAACACTTTTTTAAGGCTATTTTTGGTCAGAAAAAAACAAAAACATTTCCATCTCACTCAAAATGTCAGCTGCCAAACAAAAAAGAAGAAACGGTAGTATCATAGAGTGCCAAATCTACTACTTATAATTTGTAAATTATATCGAGATACATTCATACAAAACAAATAAGAAATATGATAACTTAAAGAGTGCCATTTAATTTGACTATTGATTTACTAGTCTGCAGAATCTCGACAAACAGAAATAAAGATACTGGTAGGCTTACTAGTAGAACAAATAGTATGGTCATATTCTTACCGATTCTTTACCAACGATGAGGTTAAAGTCTTGTAGACTTGTTGAACCTATCATCTGAAAATTTCTTGTTTCATAAGCTGACAAGTAGGGCACTTCAGTCACGCACAGAAGAACAATTTCAATATAGTTTGGTAATGCAGATGAAGTATTCACAATCCAAACTAAAAACAGTCAGGTGTAAACTTAAGTAGATGATCCCACTAGATACTTTTGGGTGTTTGAGTTGTTTTGAGGGTAGGTTCAAGGCACTCTAGAAATAAGGATGAGGTTTAGTCTTCTTTTTTACAGGACCATGCAAAATTATACAGTGGTCATTAATTTTCTTTTGTATCAGAAAATGTGATCAACAGGGAAAACTTTCATTCTTCTTTATGAAGACACTATGAAGAAAATAATAATGATAGTAATAATAATAATAATAATAATGATACATTTTTATATAGCGCATTATACCAAACGTTTTCAATGCGCTTTACATAAACAAATATAACATGAGAAAACCTAAAGATACAAACAGTAAGAGAAGAAAAAACCATACCTAAAAAGATACAAGCAGGATAAAGTTACAAGGTCCAATGAGGGAAACTCATGAAAAGGTGTGTTTTCAATACACCCTTAAAAATATCTAAAGTATGGGCATTTCTGATGTAGATTGGAAGAATGTTCCAGAATTTGGGGGGCTGCAGATTGAAAAGAACGTTCACCGTAAGTCTTGGTGTTAATTTTTGGCTGCTTTAGGAGAATAGCACTGTTAGATCTGAGTGAGCGAGTTGATAATTGTAAGGTGAGTAAGTTGGAAATATAATTTGGAGCAAGACCATGGATGGCTTTGTATGTGAGGGTGAGAAGCTTGTAGTTTATTCTTTCACATATAGAACGCCAATGAAGTTGGTGGAGGATGGGTTTAATGTGAGATTTCTTACTTGTGAGAGTAACTAATCTGGCAGCAGTGTTTTGAATGCGCTGAGGCTTTAAGATTTGTTGAGATGGAAGTCTAAATAAGATACTGTTGCAACAATCAAGTCTGGATGATACAAATGCGTGAATAAGTGTCTCAGTCGACTTTTAATTAAGATATTTACGAATTTGACTGATTTTTCTGATGGCAAGTGAAGCGGAGCGGCATGTATTATTTACAAGTGGCAACAGCGTAAGCTTATCATCAAAAAAAAAAAAACAGGTCTTTAACACTTACTGGATCACGACTTCAGATCAAGAAGGATGCAAATTGCTGAAGGTATGTATTAAGTCAATGATTATTTGGGCCCTTATTGAGTACATCAATTAGACCAGGGAGATCTATTTAGTCAGTTTTTGATAATTACTTTGTTAAAGCTGCCTCTGGTGTAGGTCCTTGGTGGTTACTAGAGAGGTTTACATCAAATTGGATCTTTGCAGAGTATTTTTATCATGGTAGTACCCCTTAGGTGGTCCTACATGCAAGGAATAGTTATATCATTCATTAACCTGTAGTCCTGTACACAACTATGAGCTTTTCATTCCCTTTTCATCTTGACTGTCAGACTGTTTGGTTGCAGTAAAGGTGTGAAGTAGCAGGTGTTGGATGAGACCTGAACTTTTAAGTCTTTGGTTGCCAGAAGAATGCTATTGGAAGACAAGGATATCCTGCCCTGTTATTTTTGGAGATCCATGTTGTAGTGGATTAAGAACCTTGCAATGTCATTTCCTTTACGTTGGTTCATGTGTCCTATAACTGATTAGGTAAGCGGTAATTAAAAGTCCTGAATCAATTTTTTGGACAGTAGTTTCTGGAGCATATTTAGTTACATTTCAGGTACTGTAAGCTGTCCATTTGGTTTTTAATTTCTTCTCCTTCTTCCTTCCATTACCAGAAAAGTGTTCCGAAGAATTGATGGACTTTGTAATAATAGCACGTTCAAGATTTGTATTTAATCTCTTTTTTTTTTTATTAAGGTTGGAACTTTTCGTTAGCGTCACGATTATTGGGCTATCCTAGCATATGTTGTCAGTTGAGTACAGTATGTAGCTCTATCTGCTGATTTCATGCTTTTGATACAAGACTTCCTTGTATGATAGTTGAAGTGTTGAATGCTTACTTAGCCTATTGCAATGGACTTAAGCAATAGAGAGTAGTTTCTCTCTGTCTCAGCTCCTACAGGTTGCTGTTGGAGAAGTTCTTTTTAGAGTGCGCTCCCCACCTCCTAGGAAGCTATGAATTCATAGCCTATTGTAATATTGTGGTAGCAGGTAAATATGTTGTGTGCCGGAGATTCATATTTCCCTACCGAAATACTCTTCTCCTAGCACTAACATACTTACCTGCTAGACTCTCGCCTACCTCCCCACTGGAGCTTACCGTTTCCAAGGAGCATTTTTTCTTTCCGCCTCAATTTACTAGACTCAAAAGAAAGGGTCTAAGGGCCAAAGGGCGCAGACTTAAAAAAATTCAAGCAGTTTTGAGTGAGGTTGAAAGCTGTAGCTTATTGTATTATTGTGGTAGCAGGTAAGTATGTTAGTGCTAGGAGAAGAGTATTTTGGTATGCAAATATGAAATTCCTCCCCACAAAAACATTAAAGGCTAATAATGTTGCTTGAACGTCAGTTCGGGAACATGCCTTTTAATGGAACCCAAATGTGTTTATATATTGTTGCAGGGAACTGTAATTTACAGCTCCCTGGTTGTTGTTACTTGATACTTGAGTGAAACACGATAATGGAAAACAATCGGGTGAGGGGAGAAGGTAGGGGGAGGGGGGGGGGACATGCACCCATTCCGTTTAGGTACGCCACTGTTCTAAATCCTTCATAAGTTTAATACTCTTCCCTTCAAAAGCAATTTTCCGCTTGTTGTATGCAAATTTCTTAAGATTTTTTATAACCTGAACATTTTATTTTTGTTCTACAGAAACTTACTTAGCTTTTTTTTCGTATGTATATCGAATCTATAGTACTATCGTCAAATCATTTTATCACTGATTATATACATAAATTAACATCGTTTACTTCATGTGACCTTCTGGAATCAGAATCTCTGGTTATGTATGTAAGCATACTACGTGTATCATATCCTTTAAGTAGTTTATACTATCACATCTATCTAATGTGAATTACTGTTTTAAACATTTGAAGTACTTCCTGCATTTATTTAAAGGCTCCAGATGTCTATAACAAGACGTTTATAGCCCGACTGAACGTTTGTGTGTTTAAGTATTTAAAGAATGAAATAGTGACATTAACATTCAGCAGGCATATCAATTTGTTAGTAGAACCTTTTCAAAATGAAAAATAAGTTTCTTTTTCGATTCAGTTATAATTTTTTGTATTTGATATTTCCGAATGAATGCAAATCTGGCATTTTATTAGTGGAAATGTAATTTTGTAAGGGCAGAAGGGTAAAAGTTTGTAAAGGTGCAAACTGGTATACGTAGCATCACATGTGCACTAAGTCTTACTTTCTGTATAATTGCCAATGCTTCTTCTCTACCAAGATGAATATTTTCTGATTTTATTCACAAAGTTCATTCAGATAGTAGATTGAAGTTACTTTAAAACATTATGTTTGCTAATCTCCTAAAGTACCCGATGGCTGTAAGTCACGTGCTCTCAGAAATGTATAAGACCAGTGATGAGTACTAAAGCTGGAGATGCGGTGTTATTTCTAGTTTGATATTTGAAAAGTACCATTGAGGCATCTTGTCTATATATGAATTTAAAACACTGGGTAAATGACTTTGACCCGCGTGGAACCGTCCGACTTTATGGGGGCCATTTGCGAGTGCAAAGTCCTTTGAGTAGTGAATTAAACCGTATATAGACACGACACCTGAACAGTAATATTTCTTTATAACATTCCATGTTAGATTGTTTTAAATGTTTAAAAGAAAGACAACTAAAAGTAATTAGGTCACAAAGTAGTGCATTGAGCGGGATTTTTGCACCAGTCATGACAATGCAAAAACTCAAAAAGAAATTTGATAATAGTCATTACACACTTCCCTTTTGAAACCAGAAATGACATCGGAACTATCTATTCTCCAAACATTTCTTTCGTCCTCAGTATTCAATTGTTGTAAAAGGTAAAACGAAGGAAGTTACATACGTTTATTTTTCTAAAGGTATATTGTATGTTTAAATATAATGGATCCAACAAAGGATGGGAAGGAACGGAGCCGGGAAAGTGGGGGTGGGGTTAGCACACACAAATCTCAATTTTGCAGGAAAGTGACTGTATATATGACCGTGTTAGATTCATCACTGACTATTAATGATAAATGAAATGATTAAAAGAATAAAACTACTTTGCCACATGGGTAGTAACAATACAAAGGTTTACAGGCCGTGTATAATTCGTGCATCAGATATATAGTCGTGGGCACAGTGACGGAGCTGCAGAGGTATGGGAAAATTTCCCCCACGACATTGCCTTGCCCCACTGGCCCCCAAACAAATTTGTAAAATTACATATTTTGTCCTATTTACAAACCTTTGCCCCCCCTCCCTCCTCCCTTATGAGCCTCCTCTCTTGACTGCTTGACCCCACGATTAAAAACCTTGGGTGCCGCCACTGCGTATGCATACTATTTGTGATGGATAACATGGCCACCTACGTATTTTGTATGCAATTTCTTTCAATTTCTTCCCATTTTCTGTCAGTATTCTTTCAGAGGTGCAGCAAATTTTTACCACAGTCTTTCTGTCTTTCCAAAACCTCAATCAATTTAAAGCAAATAATGAACGGCTTTTCCAATAATATGAATAGAAATTAGGCAAGAATTTTTTTTTTTTTTTAAGTAATGTACCCACCCTAGATTAAAATTTTAGCATAAATTGTACTTAAACTTCAAAGTTAAACGTTTAAAATCTTTCAATTTAGCATATTTACCCCAATCCTTAATAATAAGTGTAATGACAACACAAATAAAACCAAGTCTAGGCCTAAATACGTAAATAATAGTAATGATAATGATATAAATAACGAAGTAATAACTAACAGAAGGTTTTTTGATGACACTTTTTTCACGTATGGCGTATCTTGTGGCAACGAACTATACATTTAAACTGTATATCCCACTAGAATGACTAACTTCCTTTCTCATGTGGCTATGCAATAGTTATATCGTTTGGCACGACACTGATAAAGATGTGAAATTAACTGAAATGATCCATTTCCTCTATTCACTTCCCCTTTCTCCTTTCTCTTGCGAAAACTACAGTTTGATATTTTCATTGTGTCGAAGAAGATATTACATTCATCCAAAAAGGATGCCGTGCTGGAAATGAAACCATCGATGCTTGATATCCTTATCATATGGTAATAGTGATATTTTTGGCGCATTTGAAACCCCCAAAAATTGTTATTCGGTTGGTACTTGGGCTGGTGAAGGGTGTTGCAAAGTGACGTCCTGCGCATGATAAGACATGTTACCTAAAGGTCAGAATAGTAAAAGTACACTTTTCTTCGCATTTCCTCAGAAACCTAGTTCTATGGGTAAGAATTTTGAGGCTTGCAAGATAGTGTAAAGTTGTACACCGTATATGATGGGACATACGGTTTTAAGGTAAACGCTGTTAGGTCAAATTATTTAATACGTTTTGGTAAAGTTTGTGTGAAGTAAAAATAGTTGTGCTATTGTTTGGTACTTTGAGAGATGAGTAGGTTAATGTGAAGTTGTGCCCTTACATGATTGGCACTGTATCTTGATGGTTAAATGTCAGAGGTCAAAAAATTAATTTGATACAATATTCAAGTAATTGAAATGATAAATTTGATGCCATATTTAAAAAAAAAAACAGTTGATGGTTTTTTAGATTATGCACGACATTATGAGTTGATAAGGTCAGCAACTCCGTGGATTGCAATCTTGTTTTGATTAAAACGGTTTATGTCGCTTCTGCTTGTTTCGTCGTATAGGCCTTCAAGAAACAGGCTTTTAAATGCAAAAGAGTAAAATGATATTCCCGAGGTATACGGTATGCTTTATATGAACATATTTTCCCATTTGTTCATGTACTTGATAGCTTGTTTTATTTTAAAGAGGTGCACAGAAATAGGGTGGGTTGCAGCCATCTTTGAAATGTGTAATTTCATTAACATAATGTACTCATATATTGTATTACGAAAAATATGCATGTATAAACAACCTAAAGGGAATGTTCCGTAAAGATTGATAATTAATATTCCTTAAAGATTAATAATTGATATTCCTTAAAGATTAATGATTAATATTCCTTAAAGATTAATGACGAGCCGGGCCCGAGATGATTTTACTTTGCTGTTCTAACTTAATTACTCTGAACTTCATTGGACCTAGAAGTGGTTGACTGTATCATTTTACGAATGTAAATTAGAATTGTACAGAAAAAGATACAGGCCACTCCAATTATTGTAATAACCGAGGGAACAATTCCCCATACTATAAATTGCAGTATGAACGTAAAAAAGACATCGTTCGTAACAACGAGTGACACTCGTAATGCCTCCTCATACAAGAGAGCAACAAACAATGTTATTAATCCCAAAGATCCGAAAATGCCCACGCCCAAAATAGCTAATCGCTGATATCCACATGGTGGTGTACTCCATTCTTTTAAAATGGATGCCATGATTACAGCAAGCACGATTACGCAACAGCCTGTACTTGCTGTGGCGATGAATGGATGTACCTTATTCTGATCCAAAAGTCGAATCGCAATACACATAAATCCAGATACGATAGAACATCCTAAGGCAAATAAAGACCCGAGGAAGCGGTTTTGATCAGATTCCGAATGATTATCAATGGCATATTCAAATAAAAATGGAGGTTTTGCTACTAAAACAACTCCAAGTACAGTGCCACATATTAGTAGGATGTCAACCAAATAAAGTCTTTCCTTCAGAAATATCCATCCAAAGATTCCAGTAAAAACAGGATATGCATAGATGATTGCATTAGCGTCACCCAGGTCCATCTCAGCGTAAGCTAAAAACGTCATATACATAGCCGTTGCCGTTAGCATTCCCGTAAACAATATGCCAGCGGTCTGCAATTTGTTGAAATTGAATGATATTTTCTTGTGAACAATCAAAGGCAAAATCAATCCACTTAGAAATAATCCTTTCGTGAAAGTTAAGGAAATAGACGATGCGTTTGAAAGCTTGGCCGACATACCTGAAATGGCGTAAAAGAATGCGGAAAGAAAAGCCAGAAGCAATCCTTTGTATTTTGTTACATTTTGGAACTTCCTTGATAAAGCAGTCCTTAAGATGAAACACCGGAGAGGTGATATATGTTCTTGTGTCTGACTTTCCAGTGGTTCCATTTTCGCTAACGTGGAGATGAAAATTCAATACAATCTATCGTTTCTGATTGGCCGAAATATTTACACAATAACCTACAAGCTGATTAATTACCGCTGCGGAAGTGACGTTACTAGTTATATCAAGCAGTTTCTTTGCCACGAGATTCCTTCTTTAAAGGATGAAAAATGTATATTGTGGCACTGATATTGTCACAATAGAAACTCTGATTCTGTATACAAATCCTAATTGTTTTATTACTGTTTCAAGTGTGACAAAATAAGCAACGACAACTTCAGTCATTCAATGACGCTAAATAGATTTCGAAGATTTTAGAGTTTTGAAAAGTATCCCGCATTCGGCTAATTTGTTATATTCTTTTGTTGGAGGGAGTCTGATTAGTCGCGAAGCTCTGGTTGTTAGAAATCTCATTTGAAAATTTCATTTTAATTCAATTATTTTCGTTTTTTAAATCTAACAATACAGCTGTTAACACAGTACTCTATAAGTAGTCAAACTCGTTTTAAATTAGATTCAAATGATGTGCATGTCAAAAGAAAAATGTTCTGTTTCATACGGCGGCAGTTAATGATGCACGGTTGCTGTGATAGACTCTTATTTTACCAGTGTACAAAAAATCCAAGCTTGATCACATATTATTCACCTCAATATTCACCGTTTCATAATGCCAATGACTGAAGGGAATCAATTATTTAGAAAAAAGTCCAAACGTTTAAGAAACGTTAAAGTACAGTATTAGTAGTATTCAACGTTCGGTTTTCCGTGTACTCGTATAACACGTTAACTCAAATATTATCAACCTAGGTTGACGATTACAATCAATCTGTTGCAACTAGAATGGATAAATGATATCAAGATCTAGGGTTACAGTAACACGCGTTTTTATGATGGTTTATGAAACGCAAACAATATGAACAAAATTCGTGGTGTACAGCACACACCATTAAGTTTTTGAATACACAACACAACTTGATTTCTATTCAGTCGATATTTGTAATTTGGCCCTAATATAACGCTCACATATGAAGAAGAAAAAAATGCATTTGGAAGTCAATCTAACTAGAATAAGTTTTGGAACAATAATACTCAAAGAACTTAAACGGTAGATGTACACCTCCTACTTCCAATAATAGGTACTATGCAAAGAGCTGGGAAATTCATCTCTCCCACAGATGTGCGAGAGGTCCAAGGGTCATAAGCACGAGACAAAAACGTAAAATAGTAATTATGATACTGATGATTATAATAATGATAATGATTGTGGTGGTGGCAATGGTGGTGGTGGTGGCGGTGGCGATGGCGATGCCGGTAACAATGACGGTGACAGTGACGATGATGGTGACGGTTGAAGATGACGATGAAGACGACGACGATGGTGATGATGATGACGATAGTGGTGGTGGCGGTAGCGATGGCGATGACAATGACGATTACGGTGGTAGTAGTGGTGGAGGAGGAGGAGGAGGAGGAGGAGGATGAGGAGGAAGAGGAGGATGATGATGATGATGATGATGATAATGATGATGATGAAGCATATCTTGCTGTCAAACTCGTTATTTGTTTTTGTCTTTGATCTACACTCTCTGTCAAAGAAAGATTAACTCAGGTTCACAGCCACAGATCTCACCTTTGTACTTAGTTGTTGTAGGGCACTTTGTGACAAAGGTCATCTTTTCTTATCAAAATAACAAAATTGAGGAAGTATGTTAATAATGTATAAAGGAAGTAAATCACTGTATAAGAGAGTGAATATTTGAGCTTAGAATATAACTTTTAAAAGCACCTACACAATTATTGCAGCTCTTAACACCGTCCTTTTAATCAATATTCACGTAACATATTGTATGCTGTGTCGTATAAATTAAGATAAAGTATATCATAAATTAACTATTCTCTCGGGTATATTTTCTTCTAATGCAAAGAAATATAAGATAATCTAGTGCATCTAATGTGTTTATCAACAAATAAAGGAAATTTTAATCTTTCAAAAAGTCCTCCTAAAAATAAGTTTTGTTGAAAGATAAGTGACGAAGGAGGACTGACCAAAATGTAGAGTAGACCGTAAAAAATACGATTATGATCCACCCTTTATTTCTTAATTAAAAGATTACATAAAAATCAAAATATGTCAAATATGTCAAACGTTTTATTTCTGAACAATTCTGAAAATTCGTCAGAATCAATTATGACGAATTCAAAACATAGGCCGGTAATAACGAACAGGAACAACATAGTATGTACCATGCATGAAATATCACATGCTTATATGAGAATAAAGCTATGAACGAGGTTATTTCCTTAATTTTATATGCATATGATCATTGCTGCGCTTTCCAACATGTTTGTTTTAACTTTTGTACAGACTTCGAAAAACGAAACTGTTTTTACTCACAGTCTATTATTTGTTATTGTCCCCTTTTGTTAAAGAAACTATCCGCAGGGGCAAAAATACCGAGAAGTGTGAAGTGTTACAGCCCCCGGCCCCCCTCCCACCCTCCACTTTTGGTAAAGTTGTTGGTAAAATTGAAGACCTTGACGGTAACTCAAAGTCCACGTCAGTAAAACTTTCATCAAAAACGATGAAAACTTTACCAAACAGATTAAAAAATGCCCTTTTTTTTGGTTTTTCAAAATTGTTGACGTTATGAGGGCCCTAAATGTGAAATAAATGTTTCACGGTAGCGTCGAACTCTGTCGTTGGTAAATTTCTAAGTTAATTCCCCCCCCACCCCACCCCTTCTTACCCACCCCCTCATCTTCCCCAACCCCATGAACTTTTCATCGGTAAATTTATAAGTTTATACCCCACACACACACCCTCATCCCTCCCCTTTTCCACCGCCCCAATTTTATATTTTAATTCTTATATTGGAATTAATATTTCTGTTATAATCTAAGCTTTTTAATCATGATTGTTTTAAAATTCCCTGGTGAAAGTCAAATTTGCGCTGGTGAAAATGGAGAAAATAATTTAATCGTTTTGTTACACCAATAAAATTTAACATTATGCATGCCTTTTTCCTATACCTTTGGCTTAAACCTATATAACCTGTATGTATTTCTTTAGAGCAATTTGAATTTGGAAAGATGCATTGTGGGTTATAATGACAACAATTTTCCAGTTCGGAAGCGTGGACCGGACTATTAAGAGGGCACTTTTCAACTTGACTAATTTTTATTAAAAACAGTATACATTCCTTAGTATTTACATATACTTTTGCCACACAATTTTTTCTTAACTGTTGCATAACTTCATTATTTCATGTCATGTAATGTTCATTAGGATCTAAACACCAGCGGTTAAAGTTAACTTTCATCTACCTTTTGTCAGTTTATATTTAATACTGAAATTCTGTTATAATTTTCTATTCACATTTTTTCTTCTAGAAGCCCGTTTGTGAATTAAATATGTACTTGTTAAAAATGTTATATCTTGTATTTAATCAGCACGGATCTATGGTTTCAAACTGATATTTTGAACTGAATTAGGATCTATGGTTTTCAACTGGTACATTTTTCATTGTTTTATTTTGATACATATCTCAGCCCTTTAAACAATTTTATCATATTTACAATTAAAATCCATCTCTATACACAGTTGTTAATATACATTGTAAAGATTCTTGAATTAGGATTTCTTCTGGACTTCTTCCTTATTGCCTTCACAATATAATACCGTAACATCTTATCTGTATATCTTTTAATAATGTCGTCCAATAAAAATTAAAATGATCGAAATCGTTTACCATTTTATTAAACAGTGCTTGGAAAATTCAATTGTATTTTCATTTTAGTAAAACAAAAACCACAAAGCTGTATCTCCTTTCACGAATTTTCCTAGACAGCTAGACGGAGGAACGGCGACGGCAGAATGTGCCCTTTTAAAATTTATTTGAACAATTGCTAGGTCATTTTTTAAGCTTGAAACTAAATAGAAACCCATTCAAAAGATATACTGCCAGTATTCAAAAATGGGATGAGCATTTAATGTACGGAAAGAGTGTGAGCTAAAATTTGCACCTTACTATTATGACACCGTCAAAAAACATTACAAAACACTACTGACTTTTCAACTTATCCAAATATGTATCTTCCATCTCACCAAGTCTCTTCAGGCCTACTCGCCCATAAGGCTGCAGTGCACTCTCTTCACTGGACTGTTATTTGCAATTTGTCTGGCTTATGTCCACGAGCCCATCCCATCACTTTCCTCTCTTTCTCGACTGCCTTCTCCAGGTCGTTCTAGGACGACCAACTTTCCTTCTCCCCTCTGGTGTTGACAGTAAGATGAGAGATAAACAGGCTGGATTTAGAAGAGGAAGGAGTACAACCGAGCAAATGTTCATCCTGTGCAACATTCTAGAACAGGTGGCTGAATGGCAGTCAACCATATATATCGACTTTGTTGACTTCGAAAAGGCGTTTGACTCAGTGCACAGAGAAAGCCTCTGGAACATAATAGCAGCCTATGGTACTCCGCAAATATAATATGTTTGATTAAAGCGTTGTATGAAGACAGTGAATGTGCAGTTATAGACGGTGGTATGACATCTAAATGGGTTCAAGTCAATAGTGGTGTAAAGCTAGGTGATGTAATGTCAGGGTTCCTTTTTCTGATGGTGGTAAGATTGGGTGATGAGGAAAATGACCGATGATAACAGGAATGGAATTAGATGGAAGTTCATGTCAACTCTTGAGGACTTAGATTTTGCTGATGATATCGCTCTACTTTTATCAAAGTATCAACATATGCAAACCAAACTGCCAAAGTAATCAGGCTTAAACAGTATGCTGCACAAACTGGGCTAAGAATTAATAAGGATAAACAGAGCTCATGAAAGTTAACAGCAAATGTGCAAACAAAGTTTATATCGATAACCAACAACTAAATGAAGTTAACAAGTTCAGACACCTTGGTGCAACAGTAGTGGTGGCGAGAAAGATATCCAAAACAATCTCTAAAGCAAGAGTAGCATTTATGAAGTTAAATAAGATATGGAACTCGAGCACATTCTCAATATATACAAAAATACGACTGTTAAACTCTTTTGTTAAGTCTGTACTCTTGTATAATTGTGAGACATGAAGAGTTATATGTAGCAGATGATAAAAAGCTGCATACATTTATGTTTAAATGCTACAGGAGAATTTTGAAGATCAGATGGCCATATGTAATATTTAACGATTTAATACTAAAAATTACTAAGCATGACAAAATCAGCACTGAAGTAAAAAGAAGAAGGTGGAAGTGGATTGGTCATGTGATGCGCATGAGCAATATTAAGCTCTGTATGACAGCTATATGTATCTTATTGTTAAGAAAACGAGCCGATATGTGATTGCCCGATTTTACATAAACATAATCAGTCTTAAATAAAGAGAGTGCCTCTACTAGATGTTCTGTACCTCTTGCCAAGAGTTTCTCCATAGCATCCATGTTTGTAATCTTACATTGTAGTTGTTTGGGTAGGCGTCTCGTTACTTGTCGGGAGACTCAAATCCTTATTCAAATACCGAATGCCGAAAAATGATACAGTTACGATCAGAACAAGTAGCATTATTATTATACATATGTAAACGATACTTTTAACAGACAGTGAAAGTTCCATATTTCTACTTGTTACAAATAATGAAGGAGCATCATCTTCTGATATCAGTGAAGCAGTTAGATGTTTTCCTACAGTATGATATGACGTCACTGAAGGAACATCTTCACTTGTCGCATTTTTAGATAATAGATCCAAGGTAACATATACATTGGACATTGGTGTAGTAAAAACATTCGGACTACTTTTTAAAGTATTATAAGGCCTAACCTTTTCTTCGTGTGTCCTACCCTTTGGTCTTAAATCCGATGAAACATCTATGTTGCGAATATCTTTAGTGAATACAGTTCGACTCTTGTTTAATGACTTAACTGATCTGATTGAAACATTTGTGTGGGGGATTGCTGTAGTGAAGAGAGTTTGACTGATCGTTAATGGTTGAACTGATCTGCTCTTCTCTTTTGTTAGGTAGAATCTATCAATAAACTTTGTACTTGACTCGTATTCATTGGATTGCACCGTACTTGCTTTAGTGGAAGTCAAATCTGAAAGAAAAGTCGAACTATGATTCTCTGGTGTCGAAAGAATTGCTCGGTTGGAACGAGTGGGGTTGGTAGTATCTTCTACTAGCTGATCTGTGTAATGCAAGTTTATAACGCCAGCTTGAGTAGATAACTCCTGACTGCTTCTTGATTCTGTTTTGAAGTAAAACTGTGAGTTTATCTGAGATTTGGTTGAGCTTTTCCTCAATGTTAATGCTTTCTGAGGAGTTAGTCGCAAGGAAATGATTGGAGTTTTTGCAGTATTTGTGTGACTTTGTAACACGGGTTTAATTACAGTTGATAGCAATTGAGTGAGTCCAATGGAACTGATCACATTTTCATATTTCGTCAGACGAAGTGTTGACATAGGTTTTCCCATGGTCGTTAGTTTGTGTTGAGAATATGTTCCTGACTGTACGTCATTTTCATTTGAGCTTACTAACACTTTTGATAGTTTCGTTGCAATTTCTTGATAATTCGAAAAAGTTGGTTCTTCTTGATCCGGCATATTCGTCGGAATCAAGTCGTCCATATTAACTTTCTGTTTTTTCTGATTCCTTTTTTCTAAGTTTATTATGAGAGAATCTTCTGATTGCCGCTCGTTTCTATCACATATACATGTTACCGAGACAGATTTTAAAAGTTTGAAAGAAAGAGAAGAGGTTATGATTTTTAAAGTAGACTTTTCTGATATATCATTTACTTCCAAACTTACTGACTCATTTTTTGCAGCAAAGTGATTTTGAAAGGCTAGTAATGAAGATGAGTTAAGTCGCCACGTGCAAGAATCTGCCTCCGGCTCGCTCGTACACACGAAACGAAAAATATTTGTTCCATAATTTCCTTCATATTTTTGTTTCAAAACAACAGAAATGTTTTCAAATACATGAATAGATAACGAACATATAGTTAGGTTTCCTTCCATGCAGGTGAAGTTTTTGTCACTGAGCAAGCGAGTTGATTGTGCTATGAATATGCTAGAAGGAATTCCTGTATTTTTAACAAATTCTCCTGTCGTTTTCCAAGTTCTGGTATTTGAATTACCACGATTACAACTTAAAGTAAGCGTTTCGTTTACAAAAACTGAAGTTCCTTTGTCTAAAAAACAAATGTCATTATTTAAAGGATGTACATTCAACTTCACTCTGTCATGTGACGAGAGAATATAATTTGAACCATATTGAAAATAAGCACTACATATATACTTTCCACTATCACGATCGTCATTTATAGGAATAGTGGTAGATATCCTTATTCCATTGGAATAATCGTGAACAATACTACTCCTATAGATATCCTCAATGACTTCAAAATGTTCGTTCATGACAAAAATTGATTTTAATTTACGAGTTAAGGATGCATTAACAATACGCAAGTTATTATCCCTGAGATAAATATCGCACTCTAAACGCATGGAATGCCTCGTTGCTATGGCGATGTACTCTCCAGTCCCATTCCGTCTTTCGTTTATTTGCACTTTAACAACTGGAAGGTTTGCATAACTTTTTGAAACAAAGAAAATAAATGCCAATGAAATATAAGACCCTGCACATCCCAATTCCATGTTTTGACGTTTCTCAGAAAAAAGAATTTAAAACAGAAAACACTTCAAAAGACTTCATTCAAGGACGTCGATGCACTTTGTTTGTATGCGCGATTACAATATCCTACAGTCTATTTAATTGCTCGTCCTTTTTTAATGTCAACACTCATATGTATGGCAGCTTAATGGTTCCCAATCTCAAAACAACGTTGCAAAAACAAAATTCATTGTGATATTTTACTGTTTTTGTGAAATATTATATTTCTTAATAAGAGACACGAAAATTTATAAGACAATTGCTGCAACCAAAATAGCTATAATCCTTCTAATAAACTTGAAATTAGCTGTTACTCCGGTACTGAATACCGTATATAGTTAGTATAGTTATATAAGTTATACCTTTTATAGTTTTAAATACCTTCTTTTATGACGAAATACTCGTGTGTTCAAAATACTATTCCAAAAGAACTTATTGCGGATGTGGGCAACGTATTTATTAATATCGTCAAACATCCATACTACAAAAGAACAATTTTCAAAACGTTTCAAATATTGTTAACCAGAAGCTCTCTGTCGGGTATCTACTTCTGACTCGTCTTTGTTGTCTCCAGATTTTGTGTAGTATAATGACAAATTCGAAGTCCCTTGTAACATAAGTTATCAAAACGTCCAAAGAAATTATTATGATCATAAAGGAAAGTAGATGGCAATCATCTGCTCTGCTACTTCCTGGTCATTATGTTACAGGAAACTAATATTAGATCAGATCGTCATATACAATCACCTGCACTGATTACGTATAAAGTTCAATTTGCTCCAGCTGAGGTATAAAATCTAATAACGCTATGAAGCATTCTTCATCTACATTTGTTCTCTATTATTTGCACATATAACATATGTCTGAAAATGTTTGGAGGGGCTGAATTAGAATTGCTGATCTTGGGATCCAGAATGCCAGAGGATAGTTCGGGAGCAAGCCTCAAACCTGGGTACTTTGAAATACTCCAAGATTTGGGTACTTCTATGTATTACGTCATCGCATGAGATTACACATTTGACTAGCCCACACTAAACGTATGGGGTTTCTCATTTTCCACTCAGGATTGTCCAAAATTTCACTGGAAATCCTGAAATTTTGGAGACGGATAGTAGATAGATATTCAAAATTTTCGCCGCGGCAATTTGAATTTCCTCGTCGCCTCTTTGAAAAATCAATAAAACAGAATGCTCATGATTGATTTCCTCAAAAAGGCGACGAGGAATTTTTAAAAGCAGTGGCGAAAAGTTTTAAATATCTTTTTACTATCCGTCTCTAAAATTTCAGGACATCCAGTGAAATTTTGGACAAACCGTAGCCGAATTTTTTTGGGTAATCAAAGTACCCAGTTTTTCGGGTTGCTCCCGTACTGGAGGAAGAAAGGTGAATTGAAAATCCACTCAATCTGTTACGAATTTACCACGATTACTGTAACGATTAGCACATTTTTCAAAATAAATGTCAATATGGATTTGTGTTTACTGTGAAATTATTGATAGCACGTACATTGTAGCTACATTTTCAAAACGGCAGTCTTTTTTGTTTTAGTGTGTAATTTTGTTTTTGTTGCTCCGTTGGTAAGTATTTTTTTGCAGTGTCGACATAAATTTTTTAAAGATATACACATACGCAGGTGGGAAAAAACATGTTTGAATAACCTCTAATTTCTGTTGTTTCTTCTTTTCTAATATGATTATTAATAACCAGTCCGATTCACGCCCCCGAACGGGAGATCTCCTGATTGGGAGATTTTGTGTTATTATAGCCCACAATGCATCTTTCAAAATTCAAATTGCTCTAATTAAATACAAAACGGTTAAATAGGTTTAAGCCAAAGGTAGAAAATATGCATGCGAAATATTCCAATTTAATTAGTGTAAAAGAACGATGAAATTGTTTTTTCCATTTTCACCAGCGCAAATTTGACTTTTACCAGGGAATTTTAATGAATCTTTGAAATGAATTTCAATTTGAAAAACAGATTTTAACATTTTAATCACCAGCAAAAGCTAAGATTATACATGAATATAAATTCCAATATCATTTCCACAGAATAAAACTGTTAGAATTACAGAATTTGACAAGCAAACAAACAATAAAAACGGCTGAACTTATTATGTTATTAGCAACAATTTAAATTATGCTTACTGCGCATGTCTTGATCAGGAGCTTGGACCGCTCTGATCATATAATTCATCGAAATGTGAAAGTTTAAGGATTAGTACTGGGGTCACTCAAGTCCATCTTATATGAAAAAAGATTTTAAAAGAAACAACATGGTGAAGAAAGCATTCAAAAATCTTTTTCCGCTAAGAAGATAATCAAGATTGAAGTTTGGTATAGAAACGGACTGAAATAAGACTAGTTGTGATGTCACAGACTCATATTCCTCAAAGTCTTTATGTATTCTATTATATTTTGTCCTCCAATTTTGTGCTTAAAAACCATTCGATATGTCAGGAAAGTAGTAAAACAAAATCTTGCAATGATAATTATAACTTGCCACTAAAGAAAAGTTCGAGAAAAAATAAATGAAAAAGGAAAAAAGTTTAAAATATTTTCTTTAAATACATTAACAATTGTCAAGGATAAGGATGCCAACTTTCTATAGCAGACTTACTGCATCAGTCATCCCTACAAAGATAAGACTTTAAACTTACATATCTCCTTAACGGAATCAGATTTTTAAACCGTTTCTTCACCATTTTGTTTCTTTGAAAGTCCCCTTTCATAAAAGATGAACTTGATGGACCACTGAACTAATCCTTTAATAAGACCCTTATCCTGCTAAGCGCTTACAATTGCTTATTGAATTACATATTTATTTGATGTGGGAAGAAGAATTTATAGCAAACGAGCCACCAATGTCGTTCTGCACCAATCAGCATTCTTTATTCAAGTTCTTTATATGATAAACAAAACTGTTTTGTCAAAAACAGCAATTTCAGACTACTTCAAAACTTTCGAACTTTGTGAGTTTGTACCACTTGTTGTGAGAAGTGGTGTGGCGCTATTCAGTCATTTCTGTTAAAACATAAATACAAATTAAAATAAATCTAAGTACAGTTTTAAAGGTCACATTTTACTTGCAGTATAGCGCCATATACATGGGATGACAGAGCAGGCTGGGACACCGAGAAAGTTTGTTGTAAATAGTTTACTCTGATTTATTCATCGTATGGGTTGGCACTTGTTGTAACCACTTCGAAAAACGAAAGACCGGCAACGGTATTCGGTAGACATGGCAGATGACATACTCGCGGGAAAAAAAAAACTTTTAAAAGCCTATAGACAAACAAAACAAACAAACCTTTTAAAATGGTTCTAGAGAAAACGTATGTACGTCATATTTGATTAACCTGGAGATGCACTCTTTTCAAATTAGAGATAAATTGCAATCAAATTTGATCTTGTTTTGTCTTGACTAAATTTCTTTCGGTGGAGCTCTTCTTAAAGGATTCCTTCAACTTTTCAGTGGTCAAACAATTCATGAAAGACGACCACAAAAGACTAGAGAAATCAATGAAAATAAGTTATTACGTTAAGGAGATATCTCAGTTAAAAGTTATGTCTCATTGGAGTATAAAAGAATGAAATTAGACTAGTTGTGATGTCACATCCTCACATTCTTAGAAGTCTTTATGATTTATATTGTAATTTTCCTTACATTTTGTAACTTAAAAACCATTGCACATGTCAGGAAAGTGGTAGAACAAAATCTAGTAAGTTAAGTATAATTTACCACCTGAAGAATGTTTGCAGAACAAATTCAATAAGTAAATATGTTAAATTAATTTTCTTTAGAATACATTTACAATATAAGAGGACGCCAATTTTTTACAGTAAACTTTCCACGTCGGTCATTTCTACACAAAGGTGGTATACCATTAAACTTACATATTTCCTCAACCGAATAGGATATTGAAGTAGTTTTTTGTCTATAGTCTTCTTTCACACAATGTAAACCTGATTTACCATTTACTTAATCCTTTTTATCCAAAGACAAGGAGTGCAATATTAACGCTTTGGCTACCTCTCGCATTAGGATTATGTTAAATATCAAACGGAAAGATCGTGTCTCAAATTTCAGCACATATGTCATGACCAAAACTGAGCCTCTTATCCATTATATAAGGAATCGCCAACTGAGATTCTTGGGACACATCTTTGTCTCCCAGAGGAGCAGCCTGCTAGAAGAAATGCTCTCTAACATTTCAACTCATGGCAGAAAAAGACTACATTCAACGTAGTTTAGGATAGGATGAAGACACCCAAGCAGAACAATTAACCAGACTTGCCAAAGATCGCTGATGATGATCGCTGATAATGATGATTGCTGATGATGATGATCGCTGATGATAATGATCGCTGATGATGATGATCGCTGATGATGATGATCGCTGATCATGAAGATCGCTGATCATAATAATCAATGATGATGATGATCGTTGATGATGATGATCGCTGATCATGATAATCGCTGATCATGATGATGATAATCGCTAATGATGATGGTCGCTGATGTTAATGGTCGCTGATGATGATGATGATGATGATGTGATGATGATGATGATAATGATGATGATGTTGATGATGATGATGATGGTGATGGTGATGGTGATGGTGATGATGATGATGATGATAATGGCTGATGATGATGATGATCGCTGATGATGATGATCGCTGATGATGATAGCTGATGATGATAGCTGATGATGATGAATGGTGATGATGATGGTCGCTGATGATGATGATCGCTGAAGATGATGATGATGATGATAATGATGATGATGATGATGATGATGATGACGACGACGACGACGATGACGACGATGACGACGATGACGACGACGACGATGACGATGACGATGATGATGATGATGATGATGATGATGATGATGATGATGATGATGATCATAATGATGGTGATGGTGATGATGATGATGATGATACTGGCTGATGATGATGATGATGATCGCTGATGATGATGATCGCTGATGATGATAGCTGATGATGATGATTGGTGATGATGATGGTCGCTGATGATGATGATCGCTGAAGATGATGGTCGCTGATGACGATGATCGCTGAAGATGATGATCGTTGATGATGATGATCGCGGATGATGATGATGATGCTGATGATGATGATGCTGCTGCTGCTGCTGCTGATGATGATGATGATGATGATGATGATGATGATGCTGATGATGATGATGATGATGATGATGATGATGATGATGGTCGATGATGGTCGCTGATGATGATGATGATGATGATGATGATGATGATGATGATGATGATGATGATGATGATGATGATGTGATGATGTGATGGATGATGGTGATGGTGATGGTGATGGTGATGATGATGATGATGATGATGATGATGATGATGATGGCTGATGATGATGATGATCGCTGATGATGATGATCGCTGATGATGATAGCTGATGATGATAGCTGATGATGATGATTGGTGATGATGATGGTCGCTGATGATGATGATCGCTGAAGATGATGATCGTTGATGATGATGATCGCTGATGATGATGATGATGATGATGATGATGATGATGATGATGATGATGATGATGATGATGATGATGATGATGATGATGATGATGATGATGATGATGATGATGATGATGATGATGATGATGATGATGATGATGATGATGATGATGATGGTGATGGTGATGATGATGATGATGATGATGATGATGATGATGATGATGATGATGATGATTGTGGCGATGACGGTGACGATGACGGTGACTATGACGATAACAATGACGATGATGATGATGATGATGAAGGTGATGATGGTGATGGTGATGGTGGTGGTGGCGATGATGATGGTGATGGTGGTGGTTTAGTTTTCAGAGATTAGCCATTTAGATGGACTTAATATCCCAACCATTCTTTCATGGCGTCTAATGTATCCTTATATCAATAAATTCTACATTAAAGTGAAGTTTACAAAAAATAAGTCCATTATCAACCCCTTTACTATATTTTCGAAACAATTGCTTCAGCAAATGAGGCATATTTTTAATACCTTCACAACAAAAACTTTAAATAATCAAACCTCAAAAATCGTTGTTCTTCTCCACATTTCATCCAATACATTTTGAAATAATTAAAGAAACATTGCAAGTCTATTCTCAGTAGTATTTGCAGTACATGTCATGTCCGTAATCATTAAGTACTTAATCTTAGGGACCGAGTTGACATCCATTATTCTGGGCTCTCCTTAAACCTGACTCTCCAAATGATAGATCCTTCAAGATACATCGAAATTTCGGTTCTTGCTTGTTCAATTTGTAATTGCTTAAAAATCAAAATCAAAACAAGAAGACAAAATCAGATATCATAACCCTCTAAAAAGTATCTGGTAAAATTTTACCAGGTTCCTTGTTTACATGCCACCCACATTTTCCTGGTTACCTTTTGCTAGGTTTTTCTGGTGAATGTCATTTCATCACCATTTCAAAATAAACAGGCAGCTGTGGTGAAGTTTTCTGGTCACTTTAACCATAATCTTGGTTAATTGCATCACCATTTTCTGGTTAACCCTTTGAGAGTATTCACCAGAATAACCTGGTCAATCATGCATGTTAACCACTTTTTCTGGTCAAAATGTCCAGGAAATTCCATGTCAATTTTAACAATGAATGGGATTAATTTGAACACTTTCTCATGGTCAATATCAATTTTCCCCAACGAAATATCCATGTTAATTTGTTGCAACAAACTTAATAGAATAAAAGCTGACAATATTGAGTATTTTCAAAGGTAATATGTACATTCTCTCGCAATTAAATGACCATGCAGATAATTATTGTACAGTACTGTACTGATTGTCCAGTTCTGTACTATAATGCACTAGCCTAACTGCCTAACGAGTGTCAAGCCTTATGTTAAGTCGCGACATTCCTTGGATACAATTTCTTTGTTATAATTAACTGCATGGTCATTTAATTGCGAAAAGAAATTACAGAATACCTTCGAAAATACTTTGAAATATTTTCAGGTTCCATTCTATTGGTTTCCTGAAACATATTTGATAGCAATGACAAGCGAACTTTTTTGTTGTTCAACGACTTGTTCATCTGATGCATTTTGTGGTATGCGCGCGCACGAGCATCCGGGGATGTTTGTTACATGGCAACACATCTAAGTTGACTAATCACAATTTCATCAGCAAAGACTTCACTAAATCAACCACTGTTTGCTAGTTACCGTATTGCAGTCTATTGTTTCCTGGTTTTATTAACATTGTTTTCTGGTTGACATTGTTCCCTGGTTATATGTACCAGAATAATGTTACTCTTCGGTTAACCAGATTAATCCAACCATGGTGTTTAATTAGTACACCAGGATGATGTTAATATACGCTTACTGGGATATTTTCACTAGATAATTTTTTAGAATGTACTTCGCATATATAATGGTGCATATGTTTGACATTGGGAATATTTTTGGTGTTGGAGATAGAAAAAGATAACACATTTTTGGCACATAATTACAAATTCCGTATGTACTGATTTAAGTGCCCTTGCGTCAAGCATATTGAATATATCAGTTTGTTCATACAGGTACTGACCAGTGACTTATGCATAGTTTTGATAGTTTAAAAGAATTATTTTAACTGCAGAAAGATACCACAGTTTTATCAATTATATATTCAAAACACAAACCATTTTAAATGGAGAAATGTGATTAGAAAATGATAATATGATTTCGGTATAAAATGTAAAAATATGATTTAAAAACAACATTAATTTCACCTTCCAACTTCCATATAGAATAAACATATTTCACGTAATTGCTATGTATACTTGTAAAACCATTCCATTACCCCATCAAAATATTTGTTTTAGATTGTCCACAATACTTTAGAAAATCGATTGTCCCCTGGTCAGGTGGTAAACATGAAACGATTTGAATACAGTTATATGATCAGGAAACCTTTTGGTATTACATTCTTTTCTGTTCTTATATTGTAGCATGAAGTGATAAAACAAATCCTGACATAAATGAAGTTAACTAATATTCGAACCAAGTCCAGCGATAATTAGCATAATGCTTAACAGTTTAACGGTGCAATACGTACATTACCAGCGTTGTTTACTGAACAAGACGCTAACTTACGCACTCCTTTACCTGTAGTAAGATTCCCCAGATAATAAAGGGTAGTTAATTGCGGAAGTAAAGTATCAATTAGTGTGTTAGTTATTTGCTAATCACGTTGATGGTATTATAATGACCTCTTTCAATTCAGTACGCTTCTTTGTAAATAACATCATCCCAAGGGTAGAGACCTATCTTTGTGTTCTTATTATTTCCCATCAATTAACATATTCTAATAGATAGTATCTTTCTTTTAAAGGCAAGTATACACGTCACGCAAACTTAGTACAAACCTCAAAGGTCAATAAAACTCTACTCTACCCTACTCTAAAAAAATAAGTATAAAACGTAATGTTATCGCTGTATCTGATAGAATTGCCTTCTTATGGAGATTCTCTATCATTTTTCACTAATCATAAATATGAAATACAACTAAATCATATAAATTATTTTTGAAGTCATTAACTAGCCACTTCTTACCACGGAAGCTGTGTTTCAACAGAAGGGTTGTTAGTTTGACAAATTCTCCAAAGTTAAACACACCAGACCTCTGTTTAAGCAAGCAAAAATTATGCTACACCTTTACTCACTTTTTTATTCTATACCTTTTATTTGAGGTTATTAATTTTGTAAATGCCGTTTTGATTTACAAGTGTCACAATTACATTGTCTATAAGCTGTCATTTTTCTTGTCAAGGCAATACCACAAATAAGGCGAACAGTAAAACACAAGTATTGTTACAGAACCTACCTTATGCAAACTTCACCCATGCACTATTCACTTTCATTCTGACTATTCTATCAACATTTATTTGTTATATTTCTTATTATTAGTTGTTGTAAATCAAGCCTTTTATGGCAATTCTTGGTCTATTAAAAGAAACCACATTTTACTTGTTAACAGCCGTGTCATATTACTACTCTATGAATATTCATAAGAGTTATGCTACAAGCACATCGAATCTTCTTAAAATAGAAATCTCCCATTGTCTTCAAATCAACACTTTTTTAATCAGTCGTTTAAAATCTTTCAATGTTTACAACTATTATGAAATCTTGAGGATTCACACAACTTATTTGTCTTAACCACTTCTTACCACGGAAGCTGTGTTTCAACAAAAGGGTTGTTAGTTTGACAAATTCTCCAAAGTTAAACACACCAGGCCTCTGTTTAGGCAAACACAAATTATGCTACACCTTTACTCACTTTTCTATTCCATACCTTTTATTTGAGGTTATCAATTTTGTAAATGCCGTTTTTATTTATCAGTGTCAGAATAACGTTGTATAATACGCTGTTATTTTTCTTGTCAAGGCAATACCACAAATAAGGCGAATAATGGAACACAAGTATTGTTACAGAACCTATCTTATGCAAACTTCACCCATGCACTATTCACTTTCAGTCTAACTATTTTGTCAACATTTATTTGTTATATTTGTTATTATAAGTTGTTGTAAATCAAGCCTTTTATGGAAACTCTTCTTCTATTAAAAGGAACCACATATTACTTGTTAACAGCCCGTGTCATATTACTACTCTATGAATATTCATAAGAGTTATGTTACAAGCACATTGAATCGTCTTAAAAAAGAAATCTCCCATTGTCTTCAAATTTCAAATCAACCCCTTTATTCAGTTGTTTAAAATCTTTCAATTTTTACAACTATTATATATATATATATATATATATATATATATATATATATATATATATATATATATATATATATATATATATATATATATATATATATATACATATATATATATATATATGTATATATAAATGTAATATATATATATATATATATATATATATATATATATATATATATATATATATATATATATATATATATACATATATATATATATATATATATATATATATATATATATATATATATATATAAATGTATATATATATATATATATATATATATATATATATATATATATATATATATATATATATATATATATATATATATATATATATATATATATATATATATATATATATATATATATATATATATATATATATATATATATATATATATATATATATATATATATATATATATATATATATATATATATATATGTATATATAAATGTAATAATAATGTCGAATGCCGCTAAAAATAAAGTAAAATTAGCACTGAAAGGTTTCCTGTGCTCTTATTAATTGAATCTAAATCGTTTTGATAGTACTTCATACGGATATCAACGGTCACTTTTAGAGTTTGATTTAGAGTCATAATGAAAATATCACGACAGTTGTACCGTGCTACTAGTTGTCAATCACTACCTTGTAATAAATAGGGGTTGTCTCCTGTCTCCTTTAGAAAGTCATAGCCCAGGTGGCAGCGTGCCATCCACCAACCAAAGACAATTTGGTTGGGTACGCTCAGGGTTACTAACGGGCCTATATGTTTTCACCTCGGGAATCTACTAGGTATAAGAGAGTTGAAAATCCCCGTTAAATGCTCGAATATTACTACTTCCCTTTAACAGCAAACGTTACGCGGTGTCAATATCATGATACAGTTTCACGTCACATAGCCAAGAAAGCGATAACGTGGTTAAAGAAATCAAAATTCAATTCATTTAGTAACCTACAAATTCAAGTGTGGCTTGTCAGTTATGCATTTATGATAAGGTAGTTGGGCAGTCCCAACAAAATAGCTCAAGTAATAGTCAGATAGTCAGTCCGGTATCATGCCTATTAATGGGAAGATAAATGTTCCTATTAAAGAGAACATTTTGCTACATGGAAGCCGCCATTTTGTGATATTTCCCATGATTTTACATAAATTAGAAACTATGGCATTTTATCGCAACATCTGAACAATATGGCTGCATGAATTCAATATTTTCGTGTGTTATAGATGTTTCTATTAATAGGCATGCTTCCGGACTTACAGTGAAATTGGTTAAACTTCTTAACTCTAGGTTTTTTTTTTTGCATCTTCAAATTTACTTTCAAGTTGTATACATGTAAGTTTTAATTACAAAAGTTTTATATTTACAAGACAGTTTTTCGTAACTTTAGTAGTGATTGATCCAAAACTTGCAATGTGATTATTAACCTGCCAAAGTACCCTTATGTTGTACCAAATCCATGATACGTAGCTGGCCCTTTTTCTAAATCTTAAGACTTTATTGCCCTAAAGCTTTTATTCATTTTCGAGCGTCTCTCAACTTTCGATGGCGAAAAGCGTTTTAAAGATTCTTTATATCGGATTTTAGTATATACGCATTCTGTAATCATTTGATTTCGTTTTGTTTTCAGTGCGTGGGGGATTCATAAACTACATTATCTTCAACCTTTCCGTCTTTTCCAAGTTTATCAGCGGTCAGGTGATCCTCACATGGACGCACAACATCCGATACGTCAGCATAACCCTCACTATCAGACACAGACGGAGCAGCAGTGGCAGTTTTCACCGGTAATGTCAAGATTTTGCTGATGTCAGGGATTTCTTCATAGGTAGCCATTTTAGATCTTTCGTTGGATCGTCCCCTCATGGAATCATTTTCATTAACAACCGCGTAATGGGAGTAATGAATACTATACGTCTTTGATCCACTATGAGCTGAATTATTGGCACTGGTTTCCTCAACGTAAATTGCATGGCCGAACCTCATGTCAGCGGAGCGCCTAAGGTCAGCCGATGTAGACTTAATTTTCTCAGTAAATATTTTGTGATGTAAAAGTGTAGTCAGTAAGACAACTACTAGGAAAGCAAGTACCGCTAACGCAAATATATAGATACTTTCTTTCAAAATTGCAAGCATGTCACTTTGCATTCCCGCCATTGAAGTATTATCCGTCACAGTTGTTGTGGTTTTAACTACAGCTGACGTTGTTACAAAGTGTTTACTCCTTGTAGGTTTTCTCGTAGAGGCAAAGCTAGTAGCAGTTTCTCTCATTTTCAGAGGTTCAATGTAAGCAAAAACTAGATTACTACGCGATCCTCTTATTGCCTCACACGTGACTAAATATGAGTCCCAAGTTATGTTTGGATTAAAGTTCAACGTTATAGATGAGATGCCGCTTCTGGTCGAAATTGTGACCTGTATGATATTGGGTGTATGCGTATCTGACCTTTTGTTCAAAATGCTTTCTCCCGTTGGAACAATAATTTGCCAATTAAAGTTTGAGACAGGTGGCCAGCTTTCACATATCGCCGTTGTTGAATTGCGATGCGTAGAGGAAAACGACTGGGGATTAGAAATGCGGAGATCAATATCATCCGCCAATCGAAAATTGCCGATCGAACATATGTCTTTTTCAATAGACTGTCCATTCGTAAAGTTTACCTCAGAACAAGTAAATGTTTCATTCACAGCTATATCATCGATTCTGAAATTTGTTTGAACTCGATACTTATTATCTTCTTTCTGTATTAAGCCGTCAGTCTTACGCCATCTTTTCAGCCCTTCCCCAGTACACGATATTGAAATATCCTCTTCGACAAAAACTTTTGTACCAACATGCGAGAAACAACAATCAGAATTTGGCAATCGCGTGGTACACACCTCGTTAAGTATTCTATGGGACGCCGTATACTCGGTTACAACATTCAATCCAATAAAGTTTTCTGTAAAGGCAACACAGGTGAAATTTCTGTTGTGTGTCGGCAAAATGGTCACTTCGATTCGTACAACATCAGTCCCATCAATATTTCTTAATTCTAATTTACTTCGGTTGTATCTACTGTAGAGTACGTTTAAGGACCCGTCAACGCGACCGACAGTTGCAATTGTAGAATTACACCCAATCGATCTTCTTTCTGTAATGCCAGCTTTGATCACATTGAATCCGTTTGGAATAATATCACATCTTACTTGTAGCTCTCCCTCTTGAAAGGAAGCAAATTGTCCGATGCCATTTGCAACCGTCTGTGAACCATGCAGCGATAAGAAAACTGAAGGTGAAGCTTCCGATTGTAGAACGCTTCTTTCAAGAATTATCAACAAAAACTTCAGAAAAGATAATTGTAAACGAATTTTCGTCTTCATTTTCACTTGCAAAATCTTGTTAATATTTTTTTGGAAATAATCATCAAATAAAAGTCCGCAAATGCTGTTAGGAATCTATATTTGATGTTAAAGGAATTGGGCCCACTAATGAAGTGCTTTATCTTGCAAATAGTGAATTCTTTTAAATATATTTTTTTCTGATGAATTCCCCCTTGTAACTGTTATATTTTAGGATATCTCCTGTGTACTTTGTTTTTTAGCCTTTCAAATTGTCTGATTGTAAACAAAACCCAATCAGCGTAAACAATTTGTCTCCTTCGTTGCTTTTGATTCTTATCTCCCGTGTATGTTATGGCAGTCCTTCAAAACAAACAAGGTAACAGTGTGTATACTTGTAAATTTACAGTAATGTGTCTACAACGGATACAACATCAGTAGATCACCACATTAAAAACTGTTTACTCCTTCGTACTGAAAGTCTTGTTAATCCTGTAATTAATAAAATAGATTTGTTATTGCTTTTGATCGATTATCTTGTAACTGTATGTTTTAAGATATATTCCCTTCAAGACGTGACTTTTTGTCCCTTAGAAAAGAGTGGTTGAAAGCACAAATAAGTTGGTATAGCCCTCGTTACTTTTGATTTCTTAATGTTCTAATGTAACGGGGAATATTTCCAGACAAGCAAGGTATTATGTAAGCGTTGTATATACTTGTAGATTTACAGTAATGTATACATCGTCGGTAGATGACCACGTAAAAACGTATCCTTTGTTGAGTAAAATTAGGAGCTAAAATTGAGTAAAAATGTAACGTATTACGATTTTAAACGAACAAATGATTTAGACATTGTAGGTTAAAATATCCGAAATTTAAAAAGAAATCGATTTCATTGTGTTTCTGCTCAATTGTAACTGTTCGTTTTTATATCAATTCCATTGCACTGATGATAAAATGTGATGAAAACACCGATAAGCGTAAAAAACATTCTTCCACGCTGTTTTTACTGTCAATAATTGTATAATACGGTGTACTCCAAAACAAGCAAGATAAAAGTGTATATATTTCTGTACTTGTATAGTTATAGTACTGTAATAACTGCGCAATTAATACAATGACAATAGATCACATTGAAAATAGATCTCCTAATAAAAACGTGTCACTTCTTAGTATCAACCAAGCTATATGAAATATATATTATATGCAGAAATGACGCTTCTCCTATACGCGATTATCAGATCACGTGACGAAAACTTTCGCAGCTTTTCACAGCAACAGATGCCCCACTTACATTTACAAGTCTCTTCAGAAAATAACAAGTGGTTATGCTTTTTATCAAATTGGACATTTTTCTAAAGGCAATTACAGAATTAGTAGAGAAGCACTCAAGCATGCACGTAATAAATGAGGGTTAATCAACTCTGTTCTATAAAAGTCATTCATATCGATTGATAAATTTTTAAGTGTTTCTTTTTACTTAAAAACAAGAGCTTTGTCTATTTATGCATACATACATGTAAGTAAATAATAATACCTTTTGTGCTGTTAGAGTAACACAAAAGTGCAATCAAGTTTTAAACTCGTAGACAGCATGTCTCATGAATATAATTGTACGCTTAGGGGAATCATAACATTTATAAGTGGGCTAAAACAATTGAAGAGGTAAATTCAATCTTGCCTACGGCTTTGGACTATTTGGAAGAGTTTGCTCGAAAATGTGACACTTGACTTGTGACTTGGGAGGTTTGATGGGTAAAACTTGTGGCTGGCTTTTATTTCGCATTGCTAACATCCTTTAGGGGAGCTTAAGATCACCCTTCACTGATGAATCTTGGCAAAAGGCTATTGATTTGGGTATATGCAAAATGTGCACACAAGTTTGATTGATTATTGAAGAGTCAATGAGGTACTTTAAAGGTAGTCCCATGTAATTTTTTTGGATAAAGTTATTTAGTAAATCATAATCTGCAAAAAAATTGTAGTAAAGCACTTAAATTACACAAATAAGCAACATAATACATACAGATACGAGGACACATATAATAGGAATGACAACATATTTCCGCTTTTATTAAAATATAAATTTTTAAGTGGGAATTTCACTCAAATGTTTTAATTGTGTAGATATTACGAAATTTGAATGATTCATGTATCATAGTCACGGCCATCGAAGTTTCAGAGCAATACAGCGTTCATTGATGTTTCGTCTAATTGAATATGAAAGTAATGCGTGGAAGTAGAATTTTTGGCAACTCACACATTGTATATAACTTGTTTAATGTATTCAACCTATATTACCGTATTCATCTTATTATGGCTGATAAAGGGTTGTAGATAGGGTTGTAAAATCAGGCTTCAGGTTTGGTCTATTTTTGCTCAAGCTCTACAAAATATCGTTTTTTTTATAGCTAAGAAAAAGTAGAAAATTCTCAAGTACAGGTCTGAAATCAAAAACAGGTATGTGTGCTACATTAATGCACACAACATAGTGTGTTTGATCAAATTTGCTACAGTAATAGCAACATATATAGTTGTTGTCAATGTTTATGAATGTTTAAGGAAAATGTGGTATTGGTATGGATTGCATACACAGCAGATGAAGCAGCAACTCTTGCTATATCACGATATATTTTGCAAATGGTTTCGGTTTTGAAATACATTTAATTTGAGAAGAATTCATACTCTTTTTATTATTTAGAATGCTGCATTTTAAGTAATTGTTTTGAGATATCAGGCTGTAGGTAAGGTTATAAAACAGGTTTCAGTTTATAAATATATTATATACGATATAATTTGCAGATGGTTTCAGTTATGAAATACATTTAATTTGAGAAGAATTTGTATTTTTTTGTATTATTTAGAATGCTGCATCTTGGGTAATTGTTTCGAGATATCAGGTTGTAGGTAAGGTTATTAAACAGGTTTCGGTTTTGGTCTACTTTTGCGTAAATTAAAAAAAAACTTGTTTTTTAGAAAACCCTAAAGTAAAAGTTGTGTATCAGAAAGATATATGTAGATCATATGTTGATGCACTGATGTAAGATATTTGAAATAATATGTAGACATGGCAGTAATAGCAACATACATGGTTGTCAATGTCTATAAATATAACGTGGAAATGTGGTATTAATATGGGCAATGCATAGCGGTCGATGTTTAAACTCATACTATGTATCAGAGTATTTTACAGATGCTTTCGGTTACAAAATATATTTAATTTGAGAATAATTTCTGTTTTTTTATTATTTGGAGTATGGAAAGCTGCATTGTAGGTAATTGTTGTGAGATATTAGGCTTCAGTTTTCATTTATTTTTCCCGAAAATGAAAAAATACGGTATCACGTGACGGTATATTTTCGGTTATGAAATATAAATTCTCGTACATTTTTGTCATTTTATTATTTATAATTTGAAAAGCCACATCTGGCGATTAACAGAACGACATTTTTTTTGCGACAGGGATTGTGTTCCGGACTTTTAATGGACCATTAATGGTAAGTGAAGGTGGATGTTGAAGGTCAAGATCAAAATCGATGACGATAAATAAGACACATATCATAGAAAAATCCTGAGGGGAACTTCGGAGCTCTCTTTTGGTTGTTGGTAGATATTGGTCATTTTAACGTCTTCATAGCGAAATATTTATTAAAATCTTCTTTAAAGACTGGGTCTTCCACTTGATACAATGATGATATATGGTGATAAATATAGCTCAGCTATTTTTATTAGTATGTTTTGCTAAACATTTGTAATAATACCTAGTCAAATGTTTTTCTTTGGAACTAATTATATATTTCAGTAACTAGTGCAGAATTCTAGAAGACATACGCATTGCCTGCACAATTACGGTATTTTATATAAAACATTTTTTATTGAAAATTGATTTAACCAATTTGAATGTCCTTTTTATTACTTGACTCAGCACCTTCCTGACTTGCTTTAAGTCACAAATTATGAAAACAATTTTGTGATCAAATAGTCCTGCACTTTTGAGAAATAAGAGGCTGTGTTGCAACATCTAGTGTGAATTTGGTCATCTTACACAAATATAATGAAACTTGTCCTAAATGGAGTAACCTTTTGGATGATTTGGCCAATTCATCCTTTTACTATCATCTTTCAACTTTACCAGTTCACATATATGTTTAAAGGTAAAGGGACAGGTAGAGGCAACATTAGCTAAACTGATTCAAAATCCACTGAAACCATGAAGAAAGCCATAAATTTTCACCAAATTAGTTACAAATTGGCTATTTTACAGCTTTTAAAAATATTTTTGTGCACATAATCATGGGCGACAAACTATGCAAATTTTCGTGTTACTCTTGTAATGGGATATAGTCTCACTTTTCTTATTCAAACCCATTGTTTGTTTTAACCATCTGCCATTTGTTTTTGAAAAAGCAACTGTAAGTCTAATGAAGAGGATTTTATCTTTACCAACTTAAAGCTGGCAAAAGCATTTTGAATATTTTCAAGGACGGAAACGAAAAATTCAAAAACAACTCAAAATTTAAAGATTATTTACTTAGTGTTAATGCACTGTTCGTTACGTGGTTGAATTTTTGGTACCTGTCCAAAGATCTTTAATATAAGTATTTTTTTATACTTTTTACACGGTGGTATAATAAGTTTGCAATGGACATGGACCTACCAGTTTGTAAATGAAGGAATAGGAACAGACGAGCGTAATATATTTCCCAATCCTTTTATATGCCTTTAAAATCCCGAGATTAATATTACATGGTTAGCAAGTGTTACTATAGAATATTTGGTTGTTTGGAAATTGGACAATTGAACATTAGCTAGTCGTACTGTACCAGTACCGCGTAGGATGTTTTTCCACTTACTTACGCAGATTTTTTTTGCTAGGCATATTCATGCGGTGATTGGTTGAAAAAGCTGTCAATCATCTAACTCTGACATGTTAATTTACAGCAAGCATTGTCATTTTCCCTGACTTTTGTATAATTTAATGAAAGGAATGTCTAAGAGGGGTACAAAGTCAAACACCGTCTAATGAGGGTTTGTTGCATTCTCAGAATTACAATTAAGAACCCCCAAAGAAAACCTTACCCCCATACAGAGTAAACACAATAATGTTTTAAAAGAACATGAAAACAACTTTTTTCCTTCAAAATTGTGAAAATGTTTTTACAATGTCATTTTGTGGTGTCTTACATAAGTTTGTATAATATTATTACTTTTTTTAAATATTAAAATGATATAATAAAAACATGTTTTGCATAATGTTATGCGAAAAATGTTTTTAGAATATTTTTGCGACACCAAATTTTGATATTAATAAAACATTATAACACAAAATGTTATGTTTTGTGTATTCTGGGTATGCATAGATTGTTGTAGGTATGTGGATAATATCGGTTTGGAAGAGGGGAAAACCTATGTAATTTATGTAACTTCCCAATTTCCATTTACAAGTGCTTTGAACTACGGTTTTTAATTAGCATATATGCGGTCATTGTATGTGCGAAGTGACCAGGCTGCCTTGTGTGCATACCTGTTTGTGCAATAGACATTCACTTTCTTGTTTGGTACTGGATGGTGTCTGCGTTACTTCGATAATCCCTAGCGGCCAGAATTTGTAAGTTTGTCATTAAACATCTTTTAAATGGCGTGGTGGATGTCCATTTGGGAACCAGATAATTCGCCGAGTATAGATTTTGAAAATGCAAAAATGAAAATAACCTACTTGGTTATACAATTTCCAGAACCCATACAATTTCTGTGTTATAAGCGTTACGCTGTTTCGCTAGAAGCATGGGTAATCTTCAAATTGGCGTCTGAGATTTTCCCCTCTTCGGGGGAAATCATTTTCTCCTAAAGAGGTGAATCTCCTGAACTGTCAAAAGTAGCCACAATTAATTATTACATTATGCATGCATGGTGGATCTATCTGATTTCAGCACTCTTTTATTGCTGTTTGGGCGCAGTAATCATTTGATTTAAAGTTACTGAATTTAAAAGTAATCTCAACTTCGACCAAAGTCCTTTTCTACCAAAGCTGGTAACTTAAAGCTTGTATTCTCTCTAAAGACGCAGAAAGATTTAAAATATTGCACCTTAAAAGTGATTGCAACTTAATGATATTAATTAGACACTTCATAAAATAAAAGATATGGGTACATTTTGATATTCATTCATGAATGATAACAAAAACTGAGTGTTTCTTATTTGTGTTATTTTTATGAGAAGTACAATTTAGTGTGTTATGCAAGAATGTAAAAAAACAAAAAACGGTTATCATTACTACCAAGGTCTGAATACAAGAGATTAGGATAACATCTTATAGTTATGAAGGTCGCTGGATATATCTCCGAATTGAATTTTGATCCATTGGTTGCAGATCGAAAGACATACGAACTTTCAGACTCGGGGAATTCATAAAATGTATGACTGGTAAGTTCACAACATCTTTAGTTTGTTCGATTTTTCATCTTAATGTAAGATCTCTGTCCGACCTTTGGTAAATCTCCTCTTGAGTACAAGTCTAACACGTAACTGAACCTAAAATTATGTCTTATGTAGTAATACAAATAATGAATAATTCAAATAATTTTCTTTGAACATATTATTCAACAGTTTCCACATGTTTATTTTCGTTTAATACATTATTTCATTTTGTTGCGTTGCATTTTCACTCTTTGGTTACATTATTTCAAATAATTTTTCACTATTTCAGGTTGACTTGAAACTCTTAAACATGGGATAGCAGAATAGAAAACAATAATGACTTAATTGAGAATATTTCAAACACAAGACGGCTTTGAGATATAATAATCTTCCCAAGGGGATTACATACTCACCTACAGAATGTCATTTGTGCATTTAACGTGATATTTCTTATCCTTAAATGTATTATAGTGGGAATACCCATGCAATGGTAGTTTCACCTTTCATTTACGGGATTCATGGATATTTTTTTTCTTTTTCGCTTTCTCTTCCAACGGCGACGAGTGAACACACAATTACAATGATAAAAATATGATGGTTTTTATTTATGATTTTTTTTTTATAGATTCCTTTGAGACTGTGGTTGACCTGTGATCGTCGAGGATTCCAGGGATTTACCCAAGACGTGGTGAATGAAGAGCCTTTGCTTGCACCCCTCCCCCATCCCCATCCTATGAACATTATTAATCAATTCAATGTGATATCTTCAATTATTATAAAAAAAAAAAAAGCCATGAGTTGAAGAATAAATTTCTGTCTCTATTTTGTAATATCTCTTTTGGCCTTAGAATTCTACACTTTTACTTTTATCAACTCAATCATTTTTTAAGTTTTTCTGCTGTGTGAAAATTACAACTTTGATCAAATTGAAGGGCCTCAGGCGGAGAAAAGAAACGGGCGTAAACTCTTAAATATTTCTTGTAATTTTTTTTTTGTAGAATCCTTCAAAATGAGGATTATTAATCAAACCTTAAAATTAACGTCTCTCCCGGACTGATATAACATATTGAAAAAATATGAATGGGTTTTCTTCGGCCTATATAAAAAAAATGATCTGAAACCCGAGATGGATGAAAATATAGCATTAAATAGTCTTAATTTTTCAAAAGTTACCTCTTAATGGCAAAAGTTCTGGTGTATTTCTTTCTTCAAAATATTTCATATATCCTCCAAGCCATTACTAAAGAAAAACAATTCAATGAGTCCGTCTAATATTATTTTTTCCACTCAAAATCTACTTGAAAATGCTATTCTATATGTTTGAGTCATACAACGGCAAATGGCTGTTCCCTGCGTTTAGTGTCTAATACCAGAACATTTCCGATAAAGCTATGACAAGAAAAACTTAGCCGGTTCCCTTATTGAAATGGCTAATTGACTTTAAAAGCTTTTACTACTTTCGGTTCTAAACCACTTGAGAAACATAGGAAAATCAACGCACTTGACTTGTTTGAATGACTCTGGATCGGAAACTTAGGTATCGTTTATTGATATTCAAACGCGCCGCTCTCGTTGTAACGGCTTTTAAAACGCATTTTTGCCTGAAGGAGATTTTGTTAGCTTCAAAAAAAGATGGTCAATGGTTTAAGCCGAAAGTCAACCTTGACCTCACGCACCGTTAGGCCTATATTTTCTTATAAGGGAGTGGAAAGTTAAAGCTTACAAAGGAATGATCAATTATTACGAGATTGATGGCTTGTACTCATCCGTTACACGCATAATGCGAATTCAACACCGTGTATAAAAAGTAGTTTAAAATGATCACTTCATTCTTAATATCTTTTGCCGGTTATGAGTCATGAATCTTTCACTGAACTGACACCCCAAATCGATAAAGATTATCTAATTTATTCAACTTGTACAATTATTAAGTGCCAGTGTTTACTGCTTTAAAGGATTTCGTAACACATCTCCATTCTCGTATTGATTTTCATCATGAAGTTTTGTTACTTTCGCGAAGGATCTGTTAGATACAGAATTTTCGCTTTTGATTTGAAAGTATTACAATTATTTATTATAAAACAATGGAGTTATCCCTACCTGCATGTATGTAGCTCCGTGCATAATAACGGATACATGAAGACCTAGTCAAAAAATATAAAAAAAGACGAAGTTGATAAACTTGAAGCCTAATCTGCAAAAGGTAAAACATTACCTTTAAGATTTAAAAGATTAAGATTTTAAAAAAAGTGTTTGTGGGGGCTGGGGAGGGGCCACGGCTTAAAAGGGCACTAAGGCCGGATCCATGGAATTTACTTACTGTGGTGTAGCGGTTATCATACATGTCTACAGACCACGAGGTCCTGGGTTCAAGCCTGGGTTAGGTAGACACGCCAGTGCACCACAACTGGTTATCAAAGGCCGTGGACATTGACTTGGTTGTCGATGTTATGTCTGTCCGTACGTCGTACCTGTGTTCTCGTCCGAGTCGTATTAAGTGTTTCGTGATAGCATTGTTACTATCATAACCGATTACGCAGGTGACGACCCCGTCATTGTAATTGTGTGTTCACTCGTCGGATCCATAAATTTCAGTTAGAAGTGGTGGTAATCGGTCCTAGACCCTCCAAAGGCAAAGTGTTAAATTTAATCCACTTCTGAGATAATGTTTTGAAAAGCAATTAAAAAAGATATGAAGTTTAACGTTATTTGTGCAAAATGTGTGACATTTAAGGAGGCGCGCTCCAGGTGCGCAGGGATCCGCCTTGATTTTCTAATATTTTCAAATAATAGAACCATTTTGCACAAGTTCCAGCATCATAATCCATGGGTATTTTTATTAATTTTCAATAGAAACATTTCCAAAAGGGGCACTTTTTATTTTCAATAGGTCACTTTTACTTGCTCATTGGGCACTTTTTACTTGTAAGAGCGCACTTTTGACTTTCAAGAGGAGCACAATTGCCATTTGTTTTTAAATGGGGGTAAGGGGGAAAGTTGGGGGGTGCATCAGTACATTGGTTTCTACCTCCCGCTAAAACTTGATTTGATTTGTATCTCTACTTTTGGAGATTGTACATTATTTTATGTATTAATGTAACGTCAGAAAGGTTCACCCAATCAATCAATCAATCAATCGTGTTATGTATTTCGATGTTAAATTTAAAGGTAGAAAACAAAAGTTAATTTTATCTTTACGACAGATCGGTGTAAGTTGAATCTGTTGAGTTAAATTCCTTTTTCGATATAATATATCAGTAGAATAATATAAGCATCAACCTACGAAATATTTAATTTGGTATATTTTTATCATATAGGCCTATATACTTTATTTGTAAACAGTTTTTTTTTTTTTAATGATATTACATTTTTACTAATTGCCCAGCACGAAATATATTAAGTTACATAATTTGATGAAATGTGGAAATTGTCGTTCTCTGTATATTCTTATTAGAGCAGTAAAAAGGAAAGACCGGTTTCTTGCCTTCTCATTGGATTAGGCTCCATAGGTAAGCAAAGTTGAATGATTATGAACTGCATAAGACGAAAAGGAAAGCAGCCTAAAATGTACTAGATAAAAACAGGAACGTGATACTCTAAAAGCACATGATACAGAAATTTGACAAAGGGAACAGAATTCAACAAATGTAAAAAGTAAATACTAAATGGTTTTTATTTATTCGTCTATTCTTAAATTTTCGGAAACTTTTCCTTCAATTTTTCGTGAATTCCTTTCAATTTTTGGGCAATTTTTTTCAAAATTCGGATCATTTTTTCTTTTTCGCAAAATTTCTATCATTTTTAGGTCATTTTTCTAAATTTTTGGAACAATTTTTAGGAAATTTGCCAATTTTGCAAAATTCTGCCAATTATGAGAATAATTATGTTAATTTTCTTGAAGTTATGGGAAATTTGGCCAAATTTCCTATCAATTTACCTCCCAACCCGACAGCAAAGATGCAACCGAGAGATAAAATCCCTCGAGGAAGGGGGGGAGGGGGGGGGGTCATGGGGAAAACGAGGCTATAGTGTATTAATATGATCACTGTGTTCTGATCTGCTGATAGTCTATTATGACTGTATGATGCCCCTTCCAGGACTTGTTTTATGCACAGATAAGTCTGTACAATCAACAATGTTTTATTTTGTGAAATGTTAAAATTGTAAATAATCTATACTCATCCGGTCATCGGTCATGAGTAACGTTAATTCATGCTGGAAAATTATAAAATGTTTTCAAATGTTCAATTAGCTGATTAGTATATATTTTGCTTTTCATCTGTTTATGAGACGTCTCACCAAACTGTGGGACAAATCGATACAGATTACTTAAAGAATTAGTTTAGTGGTCAAGCATGTCCATCTAGTATATGTTAGAGGACTTCAAAATAAACAAAATGGTTACAAAGCGTTCAAAAATCTTATTCTATTAACTTGAAGAGATATTCAGGTTAAAAACTCTGTCTTTTACATTATATGTGTAGAAATGGCCAGTGTAGTATAAGTCTATTATGGAAATTTGGAGTCTTCATGCTCACATTCTTAACAATTGCTAATGCATTTTAAAGAAAGTTTTTTTAATTTTTTCACTACTAAAATTATTTTCCCTCGAACTTTCTTCAGGTGGTATATTATAAGTACCCTAAGTTTTACTACTTAGTTTTTGTCTACCTACTGTGGTGTAGCGGTTATCATACATGTCTACAGACCACAAAACCCTGGGTTCAAGCCTAGGTTGGGTAGACACGCCAGTGCACCACAACTGGTTATCAAAGGTTGTGGACATTGACTTGCTTGTCGATGTTATGTCTGTCCGTACGTCGTACCTGTATTCTCGTCCGGGCCGTATTAAGCGTTTCGTGATAGCATTGTTGCTATCATAACTGAATACGCAGGCGACGATTCCGTAATTGTAATTGTGTGTTCACTCGTCGCCTCCCTAATTGGTTATCAAAGGCCGTGGACATTGACTTGGTTGTCGATGTTATGTCTGTCCGTACGTCGTACCTGTGTTCTTGTCCGGGTCGTATTAAGCGTTTCGTGATAGCATTATTGCTATCAAAACCGAATACGCAGGCGACAACCCCATAATTGTAATTGTGTGTTTACTCGTGGCCTCGCCACCTGGTTATCAAAGGCCGTGGACATTGACTTGGTTGTCGATGTTATGTCTGTCCGTACGTTGTACCTGTGTTCTCGTCCGGGTCGTATTAAGCGTTTTGTGATATCATTGTTGCTATGACCGAATACGCAGACGACGACTCCGTAATTGTAAGTGTGTGTTCACTCGTCGTCGTCGTACTTTGTTTTGACATCCCATTTTTTAAGCCACTAAATCGCAGGACAAAAAATGACATCACAACTTGTCTGATTTCAGTCGTTTCTACATTTCAAACTTTAAACTTAAATATCTCCTTAGCGGAATAAGATTGTTAAATGTTTTCTTCACCATTTTGTTTCTTTTGAAGTCTTCTTTCATATAAGCAAGGATTTACGAACACATAAGATAGACTTGCTTGACCTTTGAACTAATACTTTAACACTTTAACCTACATGTTTAGTCCTATTGTTTACTCTAATTTTTAGGCCATGAAACTGTCAGATCAAAAGCAGTTTCCTCAAGTTCTCCGCGTTTAATTTGAGAGCATTTTTTTTTAATTGCTTATCTCATTGAAAATATTTCTTTGTTTTGTAATTTCGCCAGAAATAGAATATCAAGATGTACGATATTACGAACATATATTTAGAATTTTATATTTCATTTCGTTTGTAAGAATTTGACTTCCTATCTGATTTTTTATCTATTTTTTATCATTACCATAATTACAATCGTTAGTCATGGGAGGGGGACAGTCTATTGGGTACAGTTAAGATTACATGGAATTTTAGTCCATGCCAATATTCTGCCCCGACATGTACGACATTGCTACTCGCAGCGCCCTCACTCCATTTTTTTAGATAATGTACACGCTGTGTCCACTTAAAGCATTCCCGAAATAAACTTCGTACGTACAGTGTATATGATATAATCGTACACTGTATGTATGGCGTGTGGGGGCAGTGGTGCGTAAATTTTCGGTGACCTTGAAGATGTTCAATTTTCTAACATGTGGAAAAACCAAAAATCGCTGATATAAGGGCGCAAATCTTTCATGCAAGTTTCGCTGCCATCTAAATAATTTTAGCATCTAAAGAATTTTCATTGGGAAATAGAAGTCTTTTTGAATATAGAGGGGTTTCATCACGTGACTCTACCTCAACTGGATTCCACTTTGCAGGGCAGCAGCGTTTTTGCGTTTCACGTGTTTTCACACAGCTCAGTCACATCACACGTACAACAAACATACTACATGCTAACCTACCAGTACCAGTTCAGCGAATTTTACTAATTGCAATTTTGTTGTTCGCTTCTGAAGTTAACTTCATACTTTTCTTAAGTTTTATATTTTCACCGGGTATACGATAACGTTAACGCCATCTGATTGTTCATTATCCTCAGGCAAAGCCTACATACCTAAAAGTGCTCGCTGCAAATCCTAGTGTGAACCGTAGGTTGAAGACGTCGCGTCGTACAGCAGAAACCCACTTCGAACGTCGATCAGGATCAGATTGAAATCGAGAAAATGTATTTTATTACCACGCACTCATCTATTAGTGCAACCAACGGCACAGCAAGATTCCGGCATAATTATCTTACAAAAATAATTGTATATAACAACATGCAAACGTATGTAAGTCTTATCATGTGTACAGCAGACGACAGTGGTTTCGCAAAATGGCGATGAAAAGAAAGTCATGTGACCTCGTGACGTCAGCTAAAACACCCCTATACATCATAACCTAATGGAAAGGTATCGTCCCCTAATACATTCAGAAGTGAATGCCGCTGTGGTGGCAACGTCACTTCCGCTTTTTATTTTTGCTCATTGATTGCAAGACTTATCGATAGCACATGTAGACTCCTATCCTCGGTCCGGCGGATTTGTGATCGATAACATCGCAGATTTCTCACGATCAATAGGGAAAATTGAAAACTGGAAGTGACGTAACCAGCATGGCAGCGTTCACTTCTGAATGTATTTATGAGACAAAACTTTTGCTTAACCATTGTATGTGTTTAACCATGGAGTTTTCTTCTAACTCCATGGTTTAACTAATTTTGTTCAATCATCTTTGTCGCTAGGTTTTCAAGCAATTCAATTAACATTGCCTCAAAGCATCTGTTGACATTTCAAAATGCCACAGTAAATTACAAAACTACATCTGACTGAAGAAATGAAATGTTTTCTAGATTAAAACATCTATTCAAGATAAAGATTAGCATCACAATATGAGCAGTGAGCAAACAAGCACGAAAACGTCTGAAAGTGCGTTGCCATGGTTACAAAAGGAGCAGCAATTTTGAATTTGTCCGCACACTGATAAGAAATACTCTGATATCGTTAACTAACAAAGGATTACCACTTTCATTCCTAAATTAATTTATTGAAGAGTGGCATAACAAGAAAATAACCAGGTCGATTCTTCCATCTTTTGTAATTAAAAGGAAATAGGGCGGTTTTAAAAGAAGAGTGAAATTTGTTATGTTACTTGTCGCAAAAAATAAAGCATAGTTTACATTTGTATACGCCGATAAGTGGCTGATGAAGATTATAATTTTTAACACGAAAATAGACCTGTTGGGTTGTGCAGCTTGACAGTGTGCAGTTGTAGAGGAGAGAGTAGTAGGGGTGATTAGAGGCGTAGGAAGCTGTAGGGAGGGAAGGGGAAGGCAGACTGCCACCTGAGAGGATTTACCTTTTTCCGGTTGCATGCTTCCTGCCCGGTTGGGAGGTAAAATTGGGATATTATTAAAATAAAATTGAAAAGTTGGTAAAATCGAAAGCAAATTGGGAAAAATTATTAGGAATTTTGGTAAAACCAAATTATATAAAATTTCCCGACAATTGGCAAATTTAACGAAAATTAGCCACATTTCCCACAAATCACAAACAATTGCCCGAAAATAATAAAAAAATCCAAAAAAAAAATTGCCCGAAAATGATAAAAAAATCCAAAAAAAAAATGAAAGTGCTTGAAAATAAAGGAAATTTTCCGAAAAGGCAGAAAATGTTACAAAAATTAAACAAAATGGCCCGAAATGAAGGAAATGTCCCGCAATTAAAAAAATCGAAGGGAAATAATTTTTTCTAGAAAATTTAAGGATATTTCCTTAAAATTGGAGATTTCCTGATTAACAACAACTCCAGCATTGATAGAACTTTACCAAAGCAATTGTCCCGCTTGTAACCTGGAAATTTGTTGGGTCTTAATGCCCCCTCCCCCACCCCTAAGAGAGGACCCTTCCTATTCTCCTGGAGAGGATCAGTGTAGAGGTGGGACATTTGTTTAACAGTTTAGGGGCCCGGAACACAGTTACAAGGGGTGCCACGGAAATATTTGTTTGGTGGTGGATTTATGATCAAAAGTGCATCTGTTGCAACAAAACATTGAAGCAACAAAATAATTTACATACGAAAATTATTTAGAAATATAGCGCATTTAATGTTTCTTCTTCCGACTCGTCTGCTCGTGGCCAAAGACTCGTTATTTATGCGTCACTCAATCAATTAAGTTTGCAAATTTATAACTTGTAGTGGCGAACGAACGTCATGCCATCCACAGTGCGTTTTAAAAATGTATTACTGTTTGAAAGATTGATGGAAAAGAGAACAGGGAAATAAACATTATTGAAAACAAATAGGACAAAGCAACGCCGCGAGCATGGGAGAAGAAGAGAGAGAGGGGGGGCTGTCTTCCCACTTCTAGCCAAAAACCGAACCTTCTGTTTGTTCAAATCTGAATAGAAAATATAGACGGGTAAAAGCTAGGAGGGAGGGGAGGGATAATATAGACTGATAGATGGGTGAAAGGAGGGAGGGAGAGGGTAATGTAGGTGATATCGTCTGCTTACGCGATACAACGGGCGTATTTTCAGCGCTTTGGAATGCCCACTTAACCCCCGAACCCCTCCCCCCCCTTCCCCCAACTAAAAAAAACAACCCGAGACCTTTGTTCCGCCAGTTCGTAGTGCCTGGTGCCGCCTCTGAAATAGGATTTCTCGTAATCATTCTATCCGTCCCAGTACTAGATTAACGCATTATTCGTATACATTACCGCAGCTAGCTTAAACATGTTAATTGTAGTGGGAAGGGGCTGTTAAAGTTGTCAAATTTCTGTTTGGGGTGGGGTGCGGTAGTGAAGGGAAATCAATCTAGCAAAGGTAGGATCTCGGGCCAAAGGAGGCGGTAAAATGTAGAAATAAGAACTAGACATAGACATCAAAACGAATAAACACAAACCATATATCCATTAAGAATGGCAAATAGGTACCAAAGATTGCTTTTGTGGGCCAGGGGGAAATCCCTCTCTCCTCATAGCTTTACCATTTCCCCACCCCTAAGCTAAAGATTTAACTCTCCACCACTAACCAGTTCGCTTCGTACCGCCGATCGGGGGACTCAATAAGTCCCCGATCTGGAGACTCAAGCATGCGCACTGAGCTAACAGTGATATATGGAAGCCGCAATTTTTATTGTGAAGTTTCATTCATAGACGCCTATTAGTCGTTTCATTAAAGGTTTGTAACAAAGTTTGCTTTGTTCATGTTCAATTTCGCGAAAGTAAAATAACTTCGTTACTATCACGCAGTTATAGCTGAATAATTTTCACAAATCCCCAAGAAATTTCTCATAATTTCAGAAAATTTTGTTAAAGCGCGACTGCCTTACGGTAACACATGATAAGAATTCATCACTTTTCTTCAAATTTCTCGAAAACCGCACAGTGAATTTTAAAAGCGCACGGTGAAAAGATCATTCATAAGCCATTATTTTAAATCGTTAAGAAAAATTTGAACCCTTCGCAGTGGTTGTGTTTCCCGCGCTTGAAATGTGTCTGATTCTTATGTTATTCCTATACAAACTTTGAGTTTGGATAGATGCATTGTGGGATACTTCTGTAAGTATTCCCTGATCGGGAGAACAAAACTGTTCACCCGATCGGGGGTACAAACCGGACTGCTAACATTACAGCTCTCACTGTCTCATCATGATTTAAAATCGTGGCCGTCAACTTCTCGTGCCAACTATTTTTCATCGTTTTTCCTAATTTCATTTAACCAATAAGCCAAATTTGAGACCTTTTGCACCTAATGAAGAAATGTCTTTAATAAGATGAAAAGCTAAGGTAACCAAAAGTTAAACTAATTATTTATTGGGAAAGTCTCATTAATAATTCAAGGGTGTCCTTTCATCGTTTCTTATAATAAATAGTATCTCAAAGGTGTCGGCTCACCCAAGCTGAACTTTTGTTTCCTCCAATAAGTCACGATAAATTTACATTTCAATACCAAATATATAAATTTCTGGAAGTCGCTACCGTTCCGAATCGTTTCATCTTTAAAAGAAATGATGAATGATCGTAGCTTGTTTAGGAATTGACAGATGGAAACGCTGAAGACGTAAATGCTTTGAATGGAGAATAAGCATTGTATGGCAGATGGAGGAAAATACAGTAAGACAAATGAAAGGTATGGACAGATACACCTGTTTTCTGTTCAACCACAAACCGAAAAGAGCACGTTTAAAATATTTTGATATATTGAAAAAAATGTGTGATGTATGAACAGGAAAACACCTTAAAGGGATAGACCCCCAGAAAATACACACTTCAATAAAGAAAATATAATTTTCTATTTTTTGCCTAAAACTACTCTTTAAAGAGTTGCCTTTATCATACTTTCTTCAGATTTCAAAATTATTACTTTATTTAGTAGTAATTAGCAACTAAAAATTTGAATATCTAATGTTTTCCTTTGTTTTTTCCCTCATTTAATATTCATATTGCTATAAATCGAGTTATATCTGGCCTATATGTAAAATTCAAGTAGTGTTGTGCTCCTTTTGAAGCCTAGAATAATCAAACTATAAAATCTTTTTTAATTTTCTAAACTCAATTTTCATTGGCTCTTATTAAATGCTTTTGTTTTTCTTAACACTTCTTCCCTTAATCTTAAATATTGGAAATGTTGAAAATGCTTTCTCCAGGTGGATTGCTTGGCCATGTTGGGGTTAGGTACAAATGAAATCCTCTTCCTTATCTTTCTTTTCTTAAAGTAGAAATGTAATAGTAGACGGTTCAAACACAATAAATTTACATAAGAAAATAGAGACGATGTTCCGTTCATTACACAAAGTAACACAAAACTTTGCATAATTATTTGTCCATATTTACACAAGTCTTCAAAAAGCTGTAAAATGGCCAATTTTTAATCGATTTTGGCAGTCCAAGAGAGATTCTAAAATAAGGAAACGAATTGTAAACTTTCGTGCAATAGACATCGCCATTTTGTGATATTTCCCATGATGCTTTGCTATACTAACGCTAAAGCCTTATGTAGTGTCATAATTTTCAAATTTACAAAATGTGTTTGTCCGGCGCAAACTCAGTGATAAATCTTTATTAATTTCATGGCTAAATATTTTCTACTCCCTTTTATGTGTTTACTACGCCGTTTTTGAAATATGATGAAAAATCATGATAAAAGCTAGGCTTTTTGCGCGACACAGTCAGTTTAAAACTTCAAATATTTGTGACAGTATCATTTTGTCGGTGAGATTGCAGATTCTATGGAATACAATTACACATTGCAAAATCTTACAATCTATATGACAAATTGGTCTTTCATTTAATCTTTTGGTTCAATTGTATCGCCAAGTATGAGCAAAAACGGCTGCAGGACGTCTATTAGCTCAAGTATTTTACAGGTTCCTTCAGATAGGACATCTCCCGGACTATTTGGTAAATGTTTTTGCTTTCTTCATCTTTTGTTAGTGGATTTTAAAAGTTTAAACCAATTTTGCTATTTTGCCTCTACTGTTCATATACCTTTAAATTAGCTGAGAACAAGTATTACATCAGCAATTGACTCCTAAAGGATCATTCGGCCGAGATAAGAGGGCGTATTATCATGTTGGAGTCTAAAATATTCGAAACACTTTTTACTCAAATTTATTGCAAAATTTCCTTTCCGACCTTTTCTGAAATTTTAGGCCTAGTTTTCATAAAAATTCTGCAAATGTCATCCACAGACCAATGGAAATTCACTTCTGTATTTTCTGTATCTTTACTGCCAGTCTGTTTGAAATTAGCTCCCAGTAACTTCAATGCGTTCAATCCTCTGCCTTCTTCAGTGTGAGGGAATGATTTTTAGTTCCGATGCGATAGCATCAGGAAATATGCGGTCATGCTGGTGTGTATATGTATGTAAACACTGCTAAATTCTTAGATGTCCCCATCATTCAGAATGTTTCGCCTTTAAAATGATGAACAATCAGGTAGATCTCCACCAAGCTGGAAAATATCCAGGAAGCTGGAGATAGAAAGCTATGGAGAAGGCCATTACGCGAATTACCCACAATGCTCCTGCTTTCCCATTAGTGTGTGGGTCAAACTTAAAACGCTAGGGAAATTTGTTCAAGGCTTCGGTACCACGAGGGACACGAGTATTTGGTTACTTTAAGAGTAAACAGACAAAAAATGTGTTGCTTCAAGAAATTTTACTGTTTAAATTTCGAGAAATTCGGCACGGAAAATCCTGACCTTTGACCTGTAATCGATTATTTGCAGTCACGTGGCTAAAATGAAGGAGACCAGTTACAAGGCCCTGGCCTCTGGGTATATTTACATGAAGATTAAAGGGAAATTGCGTTGATTCTGGGTTGAAGTAGCCGGAACACAAAACAGTCATCTCCAACGAAAAGTTGGAGATCTTAAACTTTTTGGATATCTCCCGAATTGATGAACATGAAAAAGCTGAAAACAAATAGTTTGACGGAAAATGTACGTTGTGCAAGTGGAGGCGATAGCAGTGAACTACTATATTAGTCTGGAGTATCTAGCAGTGGCGTAGGAACAAGAAAGGGGGAAGGGGGGGGGTCCCAATAATTTGAATGGAAGGATCAAGTACCATCTTTTATAAATCTTCAATTTTCGTTTCATTTTTTCAGGAATTTCCTTCAATTTTCGGGAAAAGTCCTTCAATTTTCGTCACATTTCCTTCAATTTTTGTTAAAATTTCTTCATTTTGGGGATATCTTCCTCATTTTGGGAAATTTGCATCAATTCTCGTGAAATTTGCTTTAATTTTCGTAAATCTTCATTTTTAGGAAATTGTCTTCATTTTCGGGATATTTGCTTCAATTTTCGGGAAATTTACCAAGATTTCCATTAATTTTACGACCTCTTACCCCCCTCACCTTCCGCCTTTTACAAATAGATTTACCATAATAAGAGACTCGTACATTTGTATAAGTTTGTTGGGAGAAAAATCAAATCTGGCACCCCAATGTCAAATATCTTCCTACACCACTGTCTAGAATAGCATTCTAATAATGTACGTGATGGCAATGAAAACCTCTTGAATGACTGTACAAAATAACTAGTATTTTTCTGCGGTTTAAACGAATTTGGAGCTAAAAGATTTAACTTTTTTTAATTGAATTTAGTATGTTATAACTCTTACAAATTCAATCATTTCTCCGTCAATGAAATCGGTTGTTTTCTTACAAAAACTTGTTTGACTTGTGTCATGTGTGTTTGTCAGTTTGTAGGTCTATGGTCATCTGAATGAGATTGAATGTATTTGTTCCAGTAATTTGACTTTCTTATTAATATATATATATATATATATATATATATATATATATATATATATATATATATATATATATATATATATATATATATATATATATATATATATATATATATATATATATATATATATATATACATATATATATATATATATATATATATATATATATATATATATATATATATATATATATATATATATATATATATATATATATATATATATATATATATATATATATATATATATATATATATATATATATATATATATATATATATATATATATATATATAAATATATATATATATATATATATATATATATATATATATATATAAATATATATATATATATATATATACATATATATGTTTATATATATATATATATATATATATATATATACTATAATATATATATATATATATATATATATATATATATATATATATATATATATATATATATATATATATATATATATATATATATATATATATATATATATATATATATATATATATATGTATACATCTCTTAATGATACATGTGTAAGTTCAAAGTTGGGGGAGAACAAATATCCATTTCTGAAAAGTTGGGGACTAATGGCTTCATGCCAACCCCCTTCCCTTTCCAGCGCCTATGAAATTTTGCCAATTTGCGGGAAATTTTTGCCAATTTTTTGAAAATTGTTCCAAAATATCAAATAATTTTACCACATTTTCCAATTTCATGTTAATAATTTCCTAACTTTACCTCCCAACTGAGAACAAAGCATGCAATCGGGAAGGTGAAATGCACGCGGAGGGCAGACTGATCCCCCTCCCCCCTCTTTCTTATCCCCTTTCTCCGCTTCTTACGCTTTTGCTTATAACAGTGTGAGGGAAAGATTTTTGGTTCCGATGCGATAGCAACAAGAACTATAATTTTATGACTCTCTACAGTGCATACCTCCGTCCGCTAAGTGATAATTCCAATATGCCTAAAATTTTGTAAAGTTCACCCATCTCCAATAGAATCTATCACAGAAATCCTAGATCCACTAAGTTTTATCAGCAATTTTCATCCTACTTTTTATCAGTATTTTCCATTTGCATTAGAGACACTTCAGGGTTATCTACCTTCATTGTTCTCAGTTTTATTTAGGTTAAAGCATTTATTGTTTGAGTTCTTTTTATTAACATTCCATCTTTTCCATTCATGCCAAAAGCAAAAATTGCTTTGATTTTCTTTGATACCCAACCACTAGATTTGATTTTCTTTCGAATTCAGAAAATTTATACTATTTGGAAATCCTTTCATGCCCTGAAAGGTTTCCCAAACAATCATGCTTGAAATCATTGTTCAGCACATTCCATTGGAAAGTTTGGAAACTAGAAGTCTTGACAGATATCATCCCAAAACATCCCCACCCCTCCATTTGTACCCTGATCCAATATGTCTTTAATTCTAATCGCCTCTTTATTAACAGCAAATACAACACACATGAAATTTAATCAAAATCCAACCATCATTTCTTGAGATATCTTGATGGCAAAGAAACAGACAACCAAACGCAGGATAACACAAATAATTATGTGTGCGGTCATTTGGCGAGTATGTATGTGAAGAATACTAAATTATACTAAATTTGTGAATGTCGCCACCGTTCCGCATCGTTTTGTTTTAAAAAATCGGGACTTATTTCACAATTGACAGAAAAATCGTTTCGACGGAAAATTTCAAGCTGACATAGGGAGATTAGCAATTTTAAAACAAATATTAAATTAGCAATTATTTCCTCAAAGAGCGTTCGGTCGAAATGCGAGGGCGTGTTATTCTGCAGTTTCCGAAATATTTGAGTAAACTTTTAATGCATTCGATGGTACTGAAAACCAGGCCCGTAGCCAGGTCTTTTCGCAAGGTATAGGGAAGGTTGGGGTGGGGAAGGGTTGGGGGACACAAAAACTAAATAATGGGCACTTCGGCAGATTCTCCATATACCAGTATATTATTTCTTCTAATTTTCGCAAGGGGGAACATACCTTTACAAGGTGGAGGGTCTGCAAGGAGGGGAAGGGGGGAGGGGTGTTCTCTGTTGATGTGAATGTTCAAATTAAGCGTACTAATAATCAATTTTCAACGGCACGAATATTAAAAGAGACATTGGCTCAAAATTCCCATGCATTAAAATGACGGCTTCTCTTTTCTACCAAGAGCTCTTTTATGCAACAATATACCTAATGAAGAATGGACTGGGAGAACGAAATCTTCTTCCAAATGGGCGAACTTTAATGTAATCAGTCTCCCATGATGCAAGATTAACCATAAGTCCTCTGTATATGCCCATACTCGTAATACAACTCATTCATAAAACAGCCTCCGCAGTGGAATTCTTGACTATAGGCAGGAAATATTGATTGTTGAATATTCATACAGATTATTATTAGATCTAAGCAGTGGCGTAGCCAGGGTTTTCATTTCATATTGGGAGGGCGGAGAAGGGGAAGGGGGGGGCAGGAAATTGAATTGAACCGACAAAATATGTAGTGGTGTAGTTGAGGTGACACCGAAGATGTCACCCGAGTCGAGCCGAAGGTTTCACCCGAGGCGCTCGACATGTCAGCGTGGGTTCCAGGGCCCGCTTGGGGCTCCTCGTGGGGTCCAGGTGCGAAGTCCGGGCAGGTGTCCAGGGCCGGAAGCTCCTGCAAAATTGACCTTTCAAGGGCAAAAAGTATGTCACAACGCATAGTAAGAAGTTATACAAGTTAAAAATTCATGTCAAAGAGAGAATACACCATGTACAAAACACAAAACCATGAAAACGCAGATTGTGGAAATATGTTTTATTGTTTACGTTTGTACATGGTTATAAGTTTATCGTCACTCTTTTAAAAATATGGGTAGTCTAAAAGAAGTTTTTCAATAATTTACTACAAACTTAATGTAAGTGTTGTCAAACTTTTAAAATGAGCCTCTTTTGTATTATTTTCCCCGACAGCCACCCCTATCTCTCCCTCTCTCTCTCCCTTCTCTCTCTCCCTTCTCTCTCTCCCTCTCCCTTTTTCTCCCCCTCTCTCTCTCCCTCTCCCCCACCCCTCTCTCTCGGTTTCTCTCTCTGTTTCTCTGTCTGTCTGTCTGTCTCTCCCTCTCCCCACACACTCTCTCTCCCTCTCCCTCTCCACTTAGGCTCCTCTCTCTCTCTCTCTCTGTCTCTCCGTCTGTCTCTCTCTCCCTCTCTCTTTTTTTTCTGTCTGTATGTCTGTCTGTCTGTATGTATGTCTCTCTCTGGCCCTCTCACTCTCTCCCCTATCTCTCTCTTTCCCTCTTTCTCTCCCCTTGTCTCTCCCTTTCTGAATTTCTCTGTCTCTGTCTGTCTGTCTGTATGTATGTATGTCTGTCTGTCTGTCTGTCTCTTTCTTTCTGTCTCTCTCCCTTCTCTCTCCCTCTCTCTGTCTGTCTCTGTCTATGTCTGTCTGTCTGCCTCTCTCTCTCTTTCTCTCCCTCTCTCTCTGCCTATGTATGTCTGTCTGTCTGTCTCTTTCCCTCTCTCTCTGTCTGTCTCTCTTTCCACTTCTCTCTCTCTGCCTCTCTCTCTCTCTCTCTCTCTCTTTCTCTCTCCTCTCTCCCCCTCTAGCTATCTATCTGTCTGTCTCTCTTTCCCCTCTCTCTCTGTCTGTATCTGCCTGCCTGTCTGTCTGTCTGTCTGTCTGTTTGTCTCTGTCTGTCTTTCTCTCCCCCTCTGTTCCCCCTCTCCCTAGCCCGCGGCGTATAATTAACTGGCCCACAGTGTATAATTTACTGGCCCGTGGTAAATAATTCACTGGCCCGCGGTGTATAATTCACTGGCCCGCGGTGCATAATTCACTGGTCTGCTGTGTATAATTTACTGACCCGCGGTGTATAATTCACTGACCCGTGGTGTATAATTCATTAAACCACAGTGTATTATTCACTAACCCGTGGTTTATAATTCATTGGCCTGCGGTGTATAACTGATCACTGGCCCGCGGTGTATAATTAACTGTATAATAATATTAGAAGTCTTCCTGCTCATTTTGATGATCTTCAGGTCTATATTGCTTCCCTAAATTTTAACTTTACTGTCATGGGCATCTCTGAAACATGGTTCAATCATGTCCATAGTTCATCTTTATTTAGATTTGATGGATATTCTTTAGTACGTGTTGATAGGCCTGCCAAAGTTGGAGGCGGTGTATGTCTCCATGTCAAAAATAATATTTCATTTACTGTTTTAGATGACTTATCATTCTCCTCAGAACGTGATTTTGAGTCTTTATTTATTGAAATTAATTGTGATCTGTTTTCAACTAAAGCTATTGTAGGTATTATGTACTGTCCACATGGTGTTGGTAGTATCTCATCCTTTGAAAAAATGTCATGCATCTTTGAGAAAATATCAAGTTACAACTGCCCCTGTTTTGTTATGGGTGACTTTAATGTTGACCTTAGTAAGGAAACTCAAGACTCACGTTCAAATGACTTTTTCAATTTGCTTTTATCATGCTCTTTCTATCCTTTAATTTATCGACCCACTCGTGTTACCGATTCCTCAATGACATTAATCGACAACATATTTACAAATAAGCCGGAACTTCATTCCATAAATGGAGTCTCGATATCTGATATATCTGATCATTTTCCAATCTTCAGTGTTTCAAAAACACCATTTTCTCCTAAAAAAGTTAAAAACATGGTTCGTTTACGTAAATTTACCCCTATTCGGATTGATGAGTTCTGTTGTAAACTTTTCAGGGAAGATTGGTCCGAGGTTTATCATGCAACTAATGCAAATACAGCATTTAATAAGTTTGTTTCAATTTTTCTTACACACTATGATAATTTCTTTCCCGTTTGTTCTTCAGTGATGAAATGTAATAAACAAAAAAGTTGGATAACAAATGGTATAATCAAATCTTGTAAAACTAAGAATCAGCTTTTTAAGAGGTACAAAAGGAACCCCTCTGCCCAAAACCGTAATGAACATAAAGTGTTTCGCAATAAACTCACCTCAGTTATACGTGTTGCCAAGAAAATGTATTTTGCTCATAGTTTTGCTAATTGTGCTGGTAATATAAAAAGTACCTGGTCTGTAATTAATAAGTACTGTAGGGGAGGGAATGAAACAAGCAAATGCCTAAATAAACTAACTCTCAATGAAAAAACATATAATGCCCCTAAGGAGATATGTGATGCTTTTAATGATTATTTTATTTCAATTGGTTCAAAATTAGCAGGTAAAATCCCACCGTCTAATGAACATAAGTTTGAGGAGTTCTTGCCCCCATCCAATCCTTCCACTTTTTTTTTTTCATCCTACAAATGATGCTGAAGTGCTTAAATTAATTAATGGTCTTAAATCTGCTGCTCCTGGTTTTGACGATATTTTCCCAAGTGTTGTAAAAAAAATGTTCATTTATTATTTGTAAACCATTGTCGTATATTGTTAATCTTTCATTGTCAACAGCTTCTATGCCTGATAATCTCAAAGTAGCTAAGGTTATTCCTATTTTTAAAAGTGGTGATAAGGAGCAAATCACAAATTAGAGACCTTTTTCGATTTTACCATGCTTCTCCAAAATATTTGAAAGAATTGTTTTTAATAGGCTCATCAGTTTTCTATTTTCTCACAAAATTATTTATAAATTCCAGTTTGGTTTCCTCCCTGGCAGGTCAACTGCTCATGCTCTGTTGCATCTCATTGATAAAATCACCCAAGCTTTTGAGAGAAAAGAAGTTGCCCATTGTACTTTTTTAGACCTGTCAAAAGCTTTTGACACCCTGGATCACTCTAATCTTTTGCATAAATTATCAACTTACGGTATTCGTGGCATGCCACTTGAATGGCTTCGTAACTATCTAAAACTTCGTCAGCAATTTGTATCCTATTCTTGTACTCAATCTAATTCCAAGTTGATTTCTTGTGGAGTGCCACAAGGCTCATTTCTTGGTCCTTTGTTATTTGTAATATATATAAATGATATGCATCGAATTAGCTCTGTTCTTTCACCTTTACTTTATGCGGATGACACAACTCTTTTTTACTCCCATCGTTCTCCTCATACAGTAATTGACAAAGCGGTTTCAGGTTTGAATAAGTATGCATTTTGGTTTAATGTAAATAAGTTATCCCTTAATTTAAAGAAGACTACTTCAGTTTTCTTTACTCCTACTCGTCGTGACTGGTCCCTTTACCCCAAACTCTCCATTGGTGATGTAAATTTCAATCATTCCCCCTCCTCAACATTTCTAGGTGTATTAGTGGATTGCAATCTAAATTGGCAACTTCACATGGATTGTATCTGTAATAAATTAGCAAAAGGTACTGGTATATTAAATAGATTAAGAACACATTTTCCTGAACATATACTTAAGATGCTATATAATACTTTGATTTTGCCGTATATATCATATTGTAATGTCGCCTGGGATGGTGCTTATCCTTCTCACATACAAAAGCTTTTCTTTTTGCAAAACGTGCCATTCAATTGTCACTGGTAGTCCTTTTAATGCCCATACCGCCCCGATCTTCTTTAAATTGAGAACTCTTAATATATTTGACCTCCATAAATACCAACTTGCTATAACCATGTATCAATATAAGAATAACAATTTACCCAATGCTTTTGACCATTTTTTCCGCAAAACTTTTACAAAACCAGAGGTCATAATGATTACCGTATTCCGAAATTTAGAAACACACTATCCCAACATTGTTTAAGATATACGGGTGTAAAGTCTGGAATGACATACCGCAAGATATTAAAAACGTAAATAATGTCAAAACATTTAAGTCTCATCTTAAGAATTACTTTCTAAGCTTATATGATTCTATCTAATTCTGAATTGTTTTTTTTTTTGTCCACTTTTTTCTTAAGATACCCCGTTTAATAATGTTGACTATTGATATATGATTTCTTTTCTTTTTTTCATGTTAAGTTTGTGTCGTAACATATTTGTTAATTATGTTTTCATGGGGGTTTCTGCCTCGATAAGCCTTTCTGGCTTGAGCAGATAACCCCCTCACTATCCCTTGCAAATTGTCACAAATGTATGTAAAGCTCAATTATTATTTTCTTAACCTGTATATTGTTGTATTTGCAAGAGAGTGAAAATAAAGTTACAATCAATCAAACTGGCCCGCGGCATTTAATTCACTGGCCTGTTGTGTATAATTCACTGACCCGTGGTGTATAATTCACTGGCCCACAGTGTATTATTCACTGGCCCGTGGTATATAATTAACTGGCCTGCGGTGTTTAACTGATCACTGGCCCGCGGTGTATAATTAAGTGGCCCGCGGCGTGTAACTTGCTGGCCTGTTGTGTATAATTCACTGGCCCGCGGTGTATGATTCACTGGCCCACAGTGTATAATTCACTGGTCCGCGGTGTATAATTCACTGGCCCACTGTGTATATTTTACTGGCCCACGATGTATAATCTATTGGGGTGAGACCTTCTCAACAATTGACCTGAATTTGGGGGCTCAGCCCTCCCCATCTTCTCCAAAAATAACATAACATAACACGATTATGGGCTAAGAAGGGTTAGTCACCCTATAAAAAGCCCAAACTAACACCACCACCACAACAACAACAAACAAATCAAAGACGCCCAGATTTAGTAAAGAACTTATCAATGTTGACTTGGGAATTGTGAACAGAATTGGAGCTAACTACCCACTCAGGCAAACCATACCACTCATTAACAACTCTTTGCAAAAAGCAAAAACCGTGAAAAACGCAAAAACGTATCTATCCGTGAGAATCTTTGGTCAACTTCAAACTGTTACCACGTGTCACATGAGGAGTAGTTGAAACATGCAAGAAATAACAGGAAGTTAAAGCATCACTACCAAATAGGAATTTAAAAACCTGAATCATATCGCCATATACTCTTCTTAACTCAAGCTTGGACAAACCAAGAATTCGCAACCTAGATTCATAAGAGAGATTCCTTACTTCGGGAATAAGTCTAGTGGCTCTTCGCTGAACCTACTCCAAAATTAACTGATCCTTCTCATAAAAGGGACTCCAAGCTTAAATAGCATACTTGAGAAGAGGCCTGACTAACTGCTTTTACAAATTAAGAAGAACCTCTCTACCAAGAAAACAAAAAATTCTTTTAATCAAACCAAGCATCCTATTTGCCCTTGCAGCTGTTAAAGCATACTGTTTAGAAGGCTTCAGATTGCTAGTAATGACAACACCTAGATCCATTTCTTGATCAACACAACCAAGATTTGAACCATTCATGCAGTAATCAAAAGCCAAATTGCTCTGACCAAAATAAATAACTTATCTATCAACATTGAATGACATCTGCCATGTTTGGGACCAAAAAACGAACTTATCCAGATTACTTTGCAAAAGTAAAGAATCCCTAGCATCAACAACAATCCTGTACAGCTTAGTGTCATCAGCAAATTTACAAATCCTGGAGCCAAGGGAAACATCAATATAATTAATGTAGATTAAGAAAAGAAGCGGACCCAATACAGAACCCCGAGGAACACCACTTGTAACTTTCTTCCATGGAGATACTTCACCATTAACAACAGCTCTTTGTGACGTGTCAACTAAGCAAGAATATATCCAACTGGCACACTTTCCCTCCACACCAAGCGCTCTTGTTTTCATCATGAGCCTGCCCAATGGAACCTTATCAAATGTTTTAAAAAGAATATAAATAGACAACATCCACATTATGACAAGAATCAACTAGTTTAGTAACATCATCAAGAAACTCCAATGAATTAGAAACACAAGACCTTTTAGGTAAGAAGCCATGCTGGGACAAATTCAACAAGCCATTGACCTGTTGACCAGTAAATGATCTAATATAATATCCTTAACAATGGACTGTATGGCCTTCCACACAACACTATTAAGACTCACTGGCCTATAGTTGTGACATTAGCAATTCTCCAATCACTAGGAACAACACCAACATCTAAGCACTTGAAAAGATAACAATAATAATAATAGGGGAACTAAAAGAACATCAGAACACTCACGTAAGACAACAGGATGTATACCATCTGGACCGGGTGCATTATTTGAGTTCAAACTCTTCAACTTTGTAGACACAACATCAACTGAAAAATCAACATTCTTAATGGATACTGGAGAGTGCACACTAAGATAATTCACAACATCATCAGCAGGGGATATCTTAGTAGAAACAGACACAAAGTAGTTATTCAAAACTTCAGCCATATCCTTACCACTATTGATAGTAACACCATCATTACCCTGAAGGGGACCAACAACCTCCTTGATTTTTTTGCTTTGAGCGAACATAAGAATGAAACGACTTAGGATTAATCTTAACCTCTTTGGACAAACGTTTTTTAAAAAGCACTTTAGAATCTCTTATCAAACCCTTTGTGAACTTTTCGTGATCCTTATATATAGCAAGCTCCGCAGGACACCCAATGTGTTTATAACAACGCCACAACTTCTTTTTTCTTTTTCCCGAACAACCTGCAAAACCTCCCGAAACATCCACACTGGCCGATTACGCTTACAGACTTTCTCTAATGGGACAAACCTATTTACACCCTCCAAAACCATAGTTCGGAAAGCATCCCATGCTTTAGAAGGATCTAAGTCACGGAGCATAGAATTCCAATCGAATGACAAATTATCCTGAAGTGCAGCAAAGTCATCATTCCTAAAATCTAAACTAGATGAAATCTTTACGAAATCAATTGAATGTGAGGGTGGATAAGTTAGGCATCTGAAAGTAGCAATGTACAGGCCTAACACAGAAGTGTCTTCTTCAAAACGAAGACTTTAACAACGTATCTTAAGTAGCCTAGGGAATAAGTCAGAAGATTATCATTGTTTGGGAAGATAAAGCAAATGTTACGAGGGCACATTGTGCTTTGGCCCTCTCTTTGTGAGCCCCCTTGGTATTCATGCCCGCGGTGTATTCATGGCCCGTAGTGCATTAGTGAGATAAACACCTCATTTATTAGTGCACGTATACTTAACTTGTAAGGCAATACTTACATACTGAGTGAGACAAGGCACAATACATTCGTAACATTGAAAACCACTCAGACAACAACAAATAACACGATCATGAAATGAAAACCTTTTTCAAAACTGACAAAAGACTCACGGGCTATGATTTTGATTTCATTAGCGTCAAGATACTTTACAGTATCTTTCAAACTAAGTTTCAAATTAAATGATTAACATTTTGTACGTCAAAAACATCTAAATTACGAAAGAAATGACATTCCGGTTACTTCGCAAATCCCTCACTTCAGGAAACGCGTACAAAATTAGTGCGCGTATCGCCCAAAAGCGCTGGCACTGCTATTTTGAAAATGTTCGTCAATAAATGCGCGCATTGTTCGATTTGATGTTATACGCACGTTGACTTCACCGTCGCTTTTGTTTGACAACTTTACAACTAATTTGATATATCCATCCAAGGCGCTGTTTGAAACTAAGTCAGTAACCAAGGCGCTTATACAAAACGCAACTTTTCAGTTTTCTTTATTAAACTCACGCACAAAACGTAAGTGAACGTCTCAATATAGTATCAGTGCATTATATCTATTTATTTTGCAATACGTAAAAGTAATCCATGACGTTAAAAGTTGACCTTAGATTGTCGCGGAAAGGCCTAGTTTTCTAGCGCGTAGTCGTAACTTATCTACATATGGGAATGTTTCTTTCATACGCTTGCGATAATCTCCTTAATTGTGTAAAACGCTCTGAAAAATGGCACATATTTTGCATTTCAAACGTTATAACTAAAGAGTCTCTAAATATTGTGGTCCATTTCAAACGGTATAGAAAACTTGAATCATTATTTATCGTTTGAGATTATTTTCATGTAATTAATCCCCCAAAAATGCCGTACTTTGTAATCTATAAAATGTGTTTTTTCTTTGTTTTTCAATGATAGCACAAGCAAAATCACAAGGTTATCGCCGCGTTGACCTTTCTAACTTATGAATGAACGTATTTGGGAGTCCATTTCACACGGCCTGACAATTAACATATATCTATTTACCATATATATAAAATCCAAGGTGATTGGTGCAAAAAAAGGCCCGTACTTTTCAACAAATAGAAAGCGATGAGAGAAAACATTTCGCGTCCGCTTATGTATCCCTGTATTTTAATTCTTTATTCTATTCTAATTTTAATCTTAGCACACCCAAGCCGCCTGGACTGTACTATTATGTGCAGAGGGTTTCCTGTTGTTTGTGTATTGTAATCATGCTGTGAAGAGACGAATAAGTGATTTCCAATGTCGGATTTTGGCAAATTTTCTTCCAGTTTTAACAGTTTTCTTGTATATTTTGTTACACTGAGATATATTTCTTATTATATGACTGTATTCATTAGAAATTAAAACATTATTTGGCTGAAATATTATCGACAACAACCTGGAACGAAGAAGTGCAAGAGCGAGGAATAACGGCAAAGTTAGGTTGCATGATTATGATACCAAACATTAAGAACTATGTTGTTTATTAAACTTCTTGTATGAATTAATATCTGTTCATTATATCCTTGATTAGACTTTTAAGATTTCGTTCTTAAAACCAACCCGCATAATAATGGTACGATCCAAGTCCTCCCAAGTTTATTTATAGTTTTCCGTAACACATCACAGCTAGTTCCGCTAATTTTTTCCCTATGCGGTTTTAAGGTAAAATATTCCCATATGCCCCTCTATGATAAGCCAATGCAGCAGTTTCAGCGTTATAAGGTATATAGCGTTTTCTGACTGTGTACAGCAGCCATGCAGTGGCTATAGCGTATACTACAGTCAGGTGTTACCTGACTTAGTAGTGCATAAGCCTATGTCACCTGAAGAAAAAAATTCCACGATGATCTAGTCCAACTCATTGGTAAGAGACAGCTATATCGCTGACCGTACGTGTGCCGGTACCGCGCCGTAGTGTATTTGTAGAAAACTAATAAAGCGGCTGACTAAATTCTAACACAATGATGTAATGAGTCACAGAAATGCGCGAGAAGATATAATTTACATAGAGATTCGCCCATTTTGAAGATAATGATTTTTCTCACAAAAGGGAAAAGAGACCGGACTGTTTAATACTTTTGTCCAGTAGTGTAGGCCCTATTGTTTTAAAATGACTTGAAAAATGACATAAAATGTCAAAATTGGTGAAAAATTGCCATTTTACTTTGCTTGAAATGTCTTCTTGAAGTGTCTTTTATATATGTTATTTATCTCCTATTAGTAAAAATATCTGCCACTGCATTAAATTTACTTCATTTGATCCTCTGCTTTAACAGTATGGGTCGGGTATATGTGTGTTGTTTTTATAGGTAGTACCCAGTGTCGTAATTCCCGAGGACAGGGACTTACCCCCCCCCCCTCTCCACTTTCAAGAAATGTCTAAAAGAATGCATAGCTTTTGTCAGAAGCTGTCTCCTCCCCCACTGTGTTGTGGAACATGATGACCCTGATATCCTGATGGTTTCTGGGGGACAGGGTGAATATACAGGGTATATTCTATGGGGAAATAATGCTTGTCGTCCCTCCAAAAAATTATCGGGGTACATGTCTCTACCTCCCACCCCCCTTGTATCACCGCCTATAAATGAGTGTCCAATGTGTCCAAATTCGATGATTGTTGTTGATGATTGTGCTGCATGCAACAGTTTGTTGAATGTGTATTCGTTCTATACCTAAAGCCATGTATACAGGTATATATATGTTCATAGATAATAATTAAACCGATTATGCGTGGAATAACTTCATATGGCAAATTCATGTTTGTGATAGAAAAACCTGCATCCCAAAAGGAAGTTGTGGATATTTAATCTTTTTCATGACATGTAATCGATATTTGTGGACGGACATCAATCGAATTGAAAGTGGTTCAAAATTCCCCTAGCCGAGCTCTGGATTGTTTAACTTTTAGTTTATTTAAGTCTAAACAAGGAAGTAGGACGATTCTGTCGCAAGCTTTTGCTTAAAGTATATCACCATTAGAAATATTACATGAAATTTTCTTCGAAAGAATTTCTACTGAATAAATATAAAGATAAAACAAGAAAATAAACTTGAATATCGTACAATCCAAACATCGATAGATAATGATAACAATCATTGGATTGAAAATGTAAACAATAAACTTATATATACATGAAAACAATAAACTTAAACAATAGACTTAAACTTAAACAACTTTAAACAATAAACTTATACATACATTACAAAAAAGGGCAGAACAATACGACTAGATTTCTACTCGTAAGGGAGCGTGGGGCACACAGAGTGTAGGGCATATACTCACCAACAATTCAGAAAGTATTCAACTGTATGATACAGCCCTGATCCGATCGGGAGACATGAAAGGTTCGCGCCCTAACATCAGCGATGTTCGGTTTCTCCACATGTAAGAAAATCGAACATCTCAAGGTCGCCGAAATTTCACGCATCGCTGTCCCCACACTCTATACATACAGTATACAATTATGTATGTATATACATTGTTTACGGAGTTTATTTCGAGAGTGGTTTGAGCGGATTCAGCGTGTACATTATTTATGAAATATCTAGCGAGGGTGCTGATGTCAGGGAACAACATTGGCATGAACAGTTTGTCCCATAATGCATCTATGCAAATTCAAATTTTGTATGGGAATCATACATAATAATTAGATATATTTCAAGCGCGGGGAATTTAAACAATGTACAGGGTTCAAATTTTTCTTCACGATATAAAATAATGGCAAATGAATTGCTATTTTTACCCTGTGCTTTTAAAATTTACCGTAAAATACTCGACAAACTTGAAGAAAAAGTGGTGATTTGTTACCCTAAGCAGTGGCGCTTTGACGGGATTTTCTGAAGATTTTTGTTTTTTGAAGTTTGGTTCGGGAATTATTTTGACTTACATTGTAATAAATATCATAAGAGTGCAATCACCCTGGTGTATCTTTATTCTATTTCAATAAAACGGAGTATTAAGAAATAATACACACACAAAGCGACTACCCAAAGGCTACGGCGAAGCTTCGTTATTGAATAGACTCGTACTGTGCATGTCCCGATTTCCCAAACGGGCGAACTACGAGATCTTTCGATCAGGAGTACAAACAGGACTAGTGAGGTTGATACGATTGCGGAGACTTTGCTTCAACTACCCCCGAAAACCCCTATAAATCCACCTATTGGCTACACTCATGGTTTTAGATAATGGTTGATTTACACATCATAATATAGTCAAATGAAAAACCTCAAGCCCATATATTTTGATGGTTCATGTTTTTCCTGGCCGTGAAGGGTTATTAATGATTCCAGCCCATAGAACTTCATGTCAAAGCATTTTGGTAAGAAAGCCCAAAAGAGAATCCTAAACAAATCAGTTATGATCTACCTACTGTGGTGTAGCGGTTATCATACCTATCTACAGACCACGAGGCCCTGGGTTCAAGCCTGGGTTGGGTAGACACGTCAGTGTACCACAACTGGTTATCAAAGGCCGTGGACATTGACTTGCTTGTCGATGTTATGTCTGTCCGTACGTCGTACCTGTGTTCTCGCCCGGGTCATATTAAGCGTTTTGTGGTAGCATTGTTGCTATCATAACCGAATACGCAGGCGACGACCCCGTTATTGTAATAGTGTGTTTTTCGTCGTCGGCGAATCAGTTATGTGTACCAGCACATAGGGCAAATTATATCATCATTAGCATGATTTCAACCATTAGTTGTTCTGCTCCTTAAAGTGTTAAACAGTCAGACCCGACCTCGTAAACAAACAGATCAGGTTAGACTTTCCTCTTTATTTTCTTCATTTTGAAAACCACAAGTAATTACGATCAATTTCCCTTATCAATGGATCCATTATATTTGTTCTCCTGTTGGTCCTGAGTTGTTGTGTAACTTGGTATTGGGTATCATATTAGCAATGGATGAAGTGCTGATTGCGTGCTTGAGTGGTTATTGTAATTAAGATAAGTGGTCTCATTATTTGCTATAGTAAGTTTGTGGTTATGATTTGCTGGAACAAATCTCTAAGGAGAAGGACAAGCATGCATATTATTAAACAAAATGGCAGCGCCAATGTTAAAAACTTCAAACTTGGATTAACTTGAAAATGGATGGGATTTTTGGTAGTTGGTTCACTTTTCATTTTGTATCATATATTAAGCTAGTAGAATAGTTCACATTATGCATGTCTAAAGGGTTATGGGCATGTAACAATTGCAATATTGGCTTATTGTTTGAAAGAGTATTAAAATATCATCGAATCAGTTCTTTTTATTAAAATAAAACACATTTAGGTTTTGTGGTATCAAATGGCTGTTCAAAAAATTATCAGTTTTGAATTCATGCGAAGTCTGTGACGTATGACAGGGCGACAAGCTATCAATCTGTATGTAATGCTTTAAAAAATTTTCTTAAAAGCCATCTGTCGTGATATTATTGTGGTGGTGTGCATTTTATTCCAGCACACAGTAATTTGATCTAAAACGATTACTGATTTGCTCATCTGTGTAGGTGTTACCTATTCTATTTGTTATTCGACCAATCAAAACACACAAATAAACATCTCACACTAATTTCATCGTCCGTACTGCAAGATAACAGGCCTTTAAATTTAAGTAACTGAAAATGATAGGAAAGTCTATTCCTGCTATAGGAACATAAAAAAGACTACAAAAGTTTGGACAGAATTTGCTGCTTTGATGGTTTTAATAGGTTTTAATGCTACTTTTTAATGTTACCATTACACGCTCATACACCATTAAACAATGGATTTGCTCAAAAGTCTGATCCACGCTTCCGATTGGTAGATCTCCTGATTGGGAGATCAAGGCATGCGCAGTGACCATAATTTAAACTTAAAAATTTCAGCCGTTAATTTTTATTTTGTTTTTAAATTATGTTATTCTAAAGTTGTATATTTTGAAAATGATATTGAAATTGATATTTTTGGAACTTTCTTTGCATAGTTTGAGCTAGTAACTAAAATGTTGAAATATGCTCTTCAGAATCTATGGCAATGAATTTTTAAAGATTATTATCATTTCCGTTAATGAAAGTCAAATTTGCGCTGGTGAAAAGGGAGAAAATGATTTTATCCTTCTGTTGCACCAATAAAGTTAGAATATTTCACTTTTTTTTTTTAGCTTAAACCAATTTTACCGTTATGTATTTTTGAATTTGGAAAGATGCATTGTGGGCTTATAATGACAAAAATCTTCTGTTTGAAAAAACTCCCGATCGGGAGCGTGGACTGGACTGCTAAATAGAAGCGAGCTGTTTATACACGCACCATGAGAATATACATAAGTTTTACAGTCTATACAATGTCTTCACGCAATAACATTGACAAATCTATACAAGCAAATGAACATATACATATACAGCTACAGCATCAAGGAAATTGATCAATTTCAATCAGTAAAAGTAGATGTTCATGTACCATTTACATGCATTGGTGGATTTAAATCAGTAAAAACGAGAAAATAGAATTTCGATTAAATTTGTAGCAAATATACAGAGATTGGACTTTTGGATCACTTTTTATGACATTTAGGTTATTGATACAGGGATATGTTTCCTTATTACCGCGGCTGGGTGATAACATAAATGCTGTGCGAATCTAGTTACAGATATATGTTCTTAATCTTAGTCACTGAAAATGATCAATTTGGTAGATCTCCTAAAAGTACTACCCGAACTATATCCCTTTAATCCACATGTAAATATACCTATTTGCCTTGTAAGTGGTTGCCTTCATTTTAGCCACGTGACTGCAAGTAATCGATTAATTTAGGTCAAGGTCAGGATTTTCCGCGCCTAATTTTTCAAAATCTAAACGGGAAAATTCTTGAAGCAACACATTTTCTGTTTATTAGCTCTTAAAGTAACCGATTACTAATATCTCACGTGGTGTCGATGCCTTGAACAAATTTCCCAAGCGTTTTAAGTTTGATCCACACACTAAGTCAACGGGAGAGCATAGTGGCATTGTGGGTAATATCATGTAATGGGTGGCTTCCATAGCTATTTCATCTCCTACTTCTTAGAGATATTTCATTGCCCACTATTAGGAGATCTCCTAGACTGATGGTGGAAAGTTTTTCCTGCTATACCTTAATTGAGGGAATGACAAATACCCTAAAACCTCTGGTCAGAATTTGCACTACTCCGAGGAAATAAAATAGACATTTCTAAAAGGATTTACACAACAAATTCCAAGGTCGCCCTGTAATACATCACAAAATATGCATAAAATGCTCTCATATGGTCAATGTTTAACCGATTGGGATAAGATTGTTTGCTACTATGATAATGTGATGGGCTTTTTTTTTAATAGGTTTTAAAGCAATTAAGTTAATGTTGCCTCTACACATTCATATAACCAATATATTTGCTAAATGCAACTATTCAACTGTTTATACAAACATCATGCATCATGCGATCAAATTGACAAACGTTTACGGGAAAATGTACATCTACACGTATACAGTAACAGCATTAAGGAAGTTATGAGCTAAACATCCCATAAACAGTTTCAATTAGCAAGAAAATAATAAGATTTTTCTTTGACCATTTGTATTACTTTCTACAATGGACAAAATAATAATTCCAAGTGTTTGCTTTTACTCGAATGTTGTCATTCTTTACTGTTCTATCACAACCGTGAGATAACTATGAAGGCTTATCAACAGCCCGAGAGATACCCTTCATCGAGGGTCTAATCCTGAATCAGCTTGCGAGGCATTCAAGTGTTTTCTTTGACATTTGAACATTGTCTTTCTCCAGTTCTCTACTCTTCAACTATATACATGAGATAAACATAACATGATTAGCCATTAAACGTTTAAACAATTAAAACCCCTTTAAATTGATCCGTTGTGATTTAAGGGACCTATGCTTCAAAATTACACAGGCTAATGCAAGTTTCATTTTATTTATTCTCCAACGATATGAATATGGAAGAATAAGCATACATATCCATTGCTTTGTGTGCAAGTGAAACCACTTATTCACGTAAAAAAGGGCGTTGTCATTTAAAACTTCCTGTTAAAGGACACACACATTTCACGCATATTAAAACTTCCTGAAAATTTTAACCAGGTTTCATTCTTCAAGACTGTAGTTTAGCACCGGCATACACATTTCTCAAAAGCATTGATAACTTAGGGAAATGTATATTTAACGGGCTAAGGTAGTTTTCCGCTTGCATGCAAGCGTTTGTTACGTGCATAACTTCTTTGCATTGCCTGCTTTAAAAGAGACATAACGTCCAATACACTCATTGTTTCATATGATAGAGGATACAAATCTTAACCAACTGCCAAACACAACAAGCCAAAATTGTATTCCTATCTCAAGTTATTTATGTTTGAAATTGACACATAAGGAGGGGGGGGGTTGTTTATTTGTTCAATTCTGTATTGAAATATTGTGCATGATGACATAATTTCCCCAATAGGGACATAAGGATTATAATGTATTTCTTTATAAATGTTATTAAAGTTTTTCTTTCAAAATGATGTGACACAAAGCTTTTACAGCATGTTTTGATTTCATGTGTACACAAAAAATTCATTGACGCTTATATCAGTATATGATAAAACAATTCTTATAACCTAGAAATCTTGAGGTAGATTATAAAGAAATACAAAGCATCTTAACATTCTGTTGGGCTGATGACATCATAAACTGCATGTTCTAAAATCAAAATGGCGGCTCCCATGGTACTATTTGGTAGTAGTAGAATTAAAGTTTTTAATAATTATGAAAATTGTGTTAGGTTGCTTTAGGGGGTCTGAAACTTGGTCAGAAGATTTTGTAATATTAATTCTATCAAATGAAATAAGGATTATGTCAGACTTTATGTCTCCTTTAAGGTATATGGACATGTGCGTAGTAATTTCTATATTGCTTGAAAGAATATTAAAATCTCATCAAATCAGTTTTGTGAATTTAAAAAAAAAAACATTTTGTTTTTGTGTTACCATGACTGATTAAATGGCTGATTATCATGACTGATCAAATGGCTGATCAAAGTTTGATCAGTTTTTAGTTCATGCAAAATTTGTGATGTATGACTTAGCGGAAAGCTCAAAATTGTAACGTAATTCTTTCAATTTCTTTCCAAAATCTTAGTAACTGAAAATAATATTAAAACCTATTCACGCCAAATATTTTTTATATTTTTTTTTTTATGGTAAACACTGAAACCGTTGGTCAGAATTTGTTGCATTACTTAAAATAATGATAAAACACAGGATTTACAACATATAATACCAACTTCGGCCTGTAATACATCACATAATTTGCACAAAATATGCAAATTGATTCCTGAGATTTAAAACCGTCTGTCACTAATTTTGATAAAATATTTTGCTATTATGATGGTTTTAATCGATTTTACAGCGACGTAGCTGCTGTTGTCTCTACACCGTATAGGCCCCTGTACAGTGGCTATTCTGGGAGGGGGAGGGGTAGGTGGGGGTGAAGGAGGGGGGGTTAACAATTAACCCCGATCTATAAATTCAGGAAAATTTAAAGTCTTAATTGCACATTAAAGGACAAGTTCACTTTTAAACCCAAAAAGGTTTTTTTAGAATGCATATACGCTTTGGGTAAAGTGAGAATGTGACGTCACAAATACTTTGATTTCAGTCGTTTTTACTCAAATTAAACCATATAGAACGGACTTGCCTGACCACTGAGCTAATAGTTTTATGCTTTTATAGTTTGAATAAAATTGTTCTTCAGTGGCCTGAACACTGGATGATGGATGACCTTGTGGTAATTTGTTTTATTAATCAATATTGTAATTTTTCTTTTGTGTACTGCTTTTTCGGAAATTTTATATTCACGAATGGAAATATTAGATTAAGATAGGTGAAGATTTTAATATCTTTGCCCTCTGGAAAATGTCTTGCTACGGCAGAAAACCACAAGTAATTAGGATCACAATTTCTTTATCAATGGCTCCATTGTACTAGTTTTCCTGTTGGTCCTGGGTTGTTGTGGAAATTGGTGTTGAGTATCATATTAGCAAAGGATGAAGTCCTTATTGTGTGGTTGGGACGTTATTTTACCTTAGATAAGTGGTCTCATTATTTGCTACATTAAGTTTGTGGTTATGATTTACAGCAACAAATTCTTAAGGAGAAGGAGAAGTCATGAAAAGAAAGTTAATATATTTGAACTCGTAAGATATAAGTATGTAACAGTAAGACTACTTGGTATTCATTGTGTTGTATACATTAACTTAAACCATTTTGTTTAAGTCAAAAGAGGTGTGCCATTTAAAACTCTGAAATACCTCCAACTAGTCCTCAGTAAAAATCAAAACTTGCTTATATTCTTAATCAGTATTGAAAGTGAAATAGGAGATATTACTCCTTAAGACTGTAGCACATTGATCCATATTACGTTTGAAAACTACAGAATGTAAAATCAAATGTAGAAGATAATATCCAGGTTATTAAAGGTCAGTTATCGTGTCTAGCTTGGTGGCAAATATATTTCGATTCATGTGTTTTCATTGGTCGAAACTCAATGGTATAATGTGTACTTACATTGGAAGGTCAATCATTATCAGTATGGAATAAAATGTGCTTGTACGCCACCACATTACTCGCGACAGGTGGGCTTTAGAGTATTAAGTCGGTGATCTAGCACCTTAGATGAAAATGTACGCCACCACATTACTCGCGACAGGTGGGCTTTAGAGTATTAAGTCGGTGATCTAGCACCTTAGATGAAAATGTACGCCACCACATTACTCGCGACAGGTGGGCTTTAGAGTATTAAGTCGGTGATCTAGCACCTTAGATGAAAATGTACGCCACCACATTACTCGCGACAGGTGGGCTTTAAAGTATTAAGTCGGTGATCTAGCACCTTAGATGAAAATGTACGCCACCACATTACTCGCGACAGGTGGGCTTTAAAGTATTAAGTAGGTGATCTAGCACCTTAGATGAAAATGCACGCCACCACATTACTCGCGACAGATGGGCTTTAAAGTATTAAGTCGGTGATCTAGCACCTTAGATAAAAATGTACGCCACCACATTACTCGCGACAGGTGGGCTTTAAAGTATTAAGTCGGTGATCTAGCACCTTAGATGAAAATGAACTCTATAAGAAGCAATGTGATGAAGGCACTACTTCTATATCTTTTCTCCTTCAAGTTAAACTTTAATTTGTGTATAAGCTCCTGGTGTAGAAAGTCTACTGGTTTAAGATTGTATCTTCCTCGGATTTTGTGACACAACAAAACACAATGGATATGTCAGGAAAGTACACAAATAAAATCTAGTAACGAGACTGTAAATTAACACCTGACGAAAATTTTAATATCAAATCAATACCCAAATCAATTGCTCTTAAAAAGTAAATGGACTTTTCTTAAACATATTACCAATTGTTCACAAAATGAGGACGAGGGCAATAATCTTCTACAATGTTCGCATTCTTATACAAGTATGGCAAACTTAAACCTTGACTATCTCCCTAATAGAATAATAAATTGAAGTAGTTTTTGCAGAAAACAATCTTTTATATAACCAATATAAATTCCCTGGAGCACTGAACTAATCCTTTAACCATTGCAAAGTATACTTTCCTGATATGTTAAAAGTAAGTAACGCTACACAACTCTGTGTCACATCTGTGTAAACAAGAGTAAGTGTAATAAAACTTTCAATCTGTGATATATTCATAAAGTTGAATCCTTTCGTTGAAATAATTAAGATCATACGAAGATGATCGATGCATGTTTATAGACCTTTTCAAATCTGAATGGGCAATTTACGAATAACTAATTTAAATAATGTCACATGGCTGAGATTCACGTGTCCATAATGAACCAATCGTATACTGCAGGAATCTTATTGACCAATAAAATGCTGGAGGAATCTTGGACGTCTGCACAATTCACGCACGGTATGGGACCAAGCGTATGAAAAAATGTTTTCAAGCGCACGTATAATACGTGCGTTATGCATGAAGAAAATACGCGCGCGTATTGCTGCTTACATTTTCCCCTCAAACCTGCAACTGATTGGTTGGGAAACAAAGGAAAAGTCCCCCCAGCATTTGATTGGTCGAAGTACCAAAGAAATCACGTTCAGCTAAACTCGGTTTATATTCTCAGTGTCATCATCATGATGGGTCCGTCAGATTTGATAACTACTAACAACTGATGAAATTTGTTTATCCTCGACCCTGAAATATTTTGTAGCATTAACATCAACAAGCTACAAGACAAGACAATTAGTTTAATATCACGTGATGTTTTCCATCGATATTAACTTTTGTGTGACTTGCGAGTAACTTGTTTAGGGACTCTTCCATAGAACTATACGTGACAGTTCATGGACTTACTACACAAATCGTCAAAACATTTAATTAATCTAAACTATTGCATCTTTGCTTGTCAATTAAAGTACAATTCACGTACTTTAACATAATACATTAATAATTAAGCCATATCTTTTGGTACTTTAGTGTCGATGGTATCATGAGAACTCATCTTCAATATACATTTCACTGATAAAAACAATACCAAGAGAGAAATCAACTATAGCTTTTCCATATACGTTTCATGAATCTACTATATCATCACACAAGGCTATAGCACCCTCTTATTTTCCATTGGTAACACCCGTGCTGGCTGGTGTAGAATTCTTTGGTAACTCCTTCGCTAACTAAATTGTCTGGGTCTTTAATGGTAGCATTTCTTGTGGCTAGTATATACTCTTTCTCTAACTTATTACTCGCTGGCACAATCTGGCGCTTGTATAGGGTGGTATGCGAGTAATTTGTAACTTTTTCACTTCATGTAAAAAACACACGTATGGCAATTAAAGTACACTTCGCTTATTGCTCCCAACATAATACAATACTAAGCAATTCTCCTTTGGTACTTTGGTACCTCTGGTATCATGAAGAGCTGTCTTCTTCAATCTGTATTTCACTGATAGATACAATACCAAGAGAGAAATTACCTTGAGCTTGTCCATCGTTTATTGAAAGTGCTATTTCATCATACCAGGATACAGCACCTCCATCCGTATCTTCATTGGGAACACTTGCGGAGGCTGATGTAGATTCCCTCTCTAACTCTTTACTCGGTAGTATCACTTTGTTGTCATTTGGCGCTTTTACAAGGTCGCCCGTGATTTCGGAATACATTGCATCCAAATTGGATGAATTTTCATTATTTTTCATTGCGGCTGCATCTACTATGTCATAATCGTCATCTTTGTTATCAGGTGCGTGTACTTCAGCTGATGTAGACACTTTACTTTTTGAAATATTTTCACTTTTGACACCCCCGTTTACCTTTGCAATACTTGCAATTTCTTTTTCTTTTTCCTTGGAGTCCAAAATGCCGATGTTTGTTTCATCTTCTCCTACTTTGACGTCATCTTTGTCAAAGGCGTTCTTTTCCTTTTTCAGACTTGATGTTCGAGAGGGACTTTCTTCCACTTCTTTCGATTGTGTTTCAGAAATGACCTTACCTTCGTTTTCTGATTTGTCGTCGTTCTTCTCCCCATGTTGTGTTTCAAACTTTTCTTCCGAATTGAGCTTATTTTTTGTCGTTGTTTCTTCCGGCGTCTTATTTTCGTCATCAACCTCTTTAGAAGTTTCATCATCACCTTTCTCCTCTTGCTCCCATTTATCGGTTGATATATCCTCTTGTGTATCATGCAAAGCAACGTCTTCTGTAGCAGTATTAGTATTTCCGTTTGCTACTGATTCACTTTCTTTCTCTTCGAGCTTGTCAAGCTCCGGTTTTTCCTCAACAAATTTGGCATTTTTTTCCTTTCTCTTATTCAAAACGGTTTTAAGTTCTTTGTTAAGGGTTTGTTCCTGAGTTTTCAAATCCTCAGTAAATTCTACGTAGGCATTACTTGTCACCATGGCTATTTCATCTTGATTGTTACCAACCTCCTCCTGAGGTTTTGGAAAAAGTTTTCTTTTATATTCGTTAACCTTCATGTACAAATATATTACAATGCAAGTCATTAAAAAGAGTAGAAATCCCGAAACAGACGCAGCAACAATTATTGCAACAATTATAACATGATTAAAGTCATTTGTTCCAGAATCATTTAATTTACTTTCCGACTGATCATCCATGATTCTTTCCTTCAAAGAAAGCTGTTTAAGAATACAAATAAGGTCAACGTTCTGCAGTTTATATCTGATTCTCGTGCATTAGTACGTGTTCTACAGTTTTACTTCCTTGATCTGTCCAGGGAATAATTTCCCTGATCTGCTAGATGAAAGCGTATAATAAAAGCAAATCAGTTTGAGATATTTCCTTCTTCAAAGTACTGTGATTATATTTCACACTGAATGTTTATTTTTTCTATGCGGTGTTTTATCTTAACCGGAAAAAACACACCCAGCCATATGCTGATTAAGATCTAAGTAAAGAAGCAATTTTTTTTTGTCCAGACAATTAAGTATTAACCTCATCCATTTGATACCTGCGCTTCCTCAATACTTGTCACAAATGTTTCTTTTATGAACGATTCACCTTTCACCTGTGCGTAAGCATGCATGTCTAATACTAGTTGTAGCTAAACTGTATAAACGTTAACAACCAATCAAATAAGTCATATCACAGTTTAATATCCAATACGTCATGACACTAAGAATGAGTGAACAGACGAAACATTAAGGTGGTTAATTTAAAGCTGGTCAAACAGTCACACAAGGAAGTTTTAAAAGAGATGGGACAAACAGATTGTATAACATGTTGTTATTTTAACACAATGTGGATCGACTGTCACATCTCTATAAATTCTTCTAAGCCACTACTCTGTGTGTACTTTATATTTTATAACGCCATAAGAATAGTTTCTTTTAACCGTCCTAAATAGAGCTGTTATATGTTCTTCATCCAGTGGCGTAAGGATGTGTGGCTACACCGGGGTAGAGCCCGGACCTCCAATCCCAAGGGCCCTCCAGCAAATATGTAAAGCACAATATAAAAATAACTTAATCTCCCAACATACTAATGAACAAAAGTATAAAAGAGACATTTTAATTTATCATCCTGTCGAGACCTCTAGATTCTCGATAATTTGACCTGGGGCCCCTAGATTAATACAAATATGTCCCCATATCTTTTGTTTTGACTGGGGTCCGCAGTCAGCCTAAACAGACGAAAAGAGTCTCAATAGGTCTCTATTCTTACACGAAAAAGAAACATAATATCAAAAATACGGGCTTAAAGAAGCCTGCGATGATTAGATGAAATGAACGTATTTCAATAACAAATTCATTCACAATTCATTTTTATGAATTAGGACTTTACTGCCTAAACGCTGATGGGAGTTGAAACGTAATCAAAATAGAGTAAGGACCCCGAATTTTGTCACCTAATGAAACCTACGTCGCGCTATATTTACAACTGTTTAAAATGAAGCAATTTTTACAAGTAGGACTCCGTATGTTTTGTAAAAACGTTACTGAATTATCAAAGGAAACAGTATCGACTAAAGCAGGAAAATGAATTATGAACGCATACACTATATTACTGGCAATGTAACCTTAGTTAACATTTAGATGAGTCAATAATGAATCACAAAATAACTTATAAATATTGGTATCCGTTCTGTTATATATATATATATATATATATATATATATATATATATATATATATATATATATATATATATATATATATATATATATATATATATATATATATATATATATATATATATATATATATATATATATATATATATATAATATATATATATATATATATATATATATATATATATATATATGTTCACATTAAATTATTTTTTTCAATAAGTACATTTTGTGATGTGCTGGTGAACTTATACAGAAGGTTAATTGTGTTCCAAAATTGCAATTAGGGAGGAAGTAACAGAAGGTAACACAAAAATTATATATCCTACTGTATGTTATATGAAAATTGCGTATTTTGACGCGTTTTCTGTTTTCCTGGTAAATTAACACTTTACATTTACGACCAAAGACACTTTGATAACAATAATTTTGGTCTTTCGATCAAGAGATACTTCACGAAAGTATATTACAATGCATCTATCTAAATTCCAAATTTTGTATATAATCTTTTTTAAATTAGACCAGTTTCGAGCACAGGGAATTCAACCACTGCGCAAGCGCAAGATTCAAATTATTCTTCATGAAAAAATAATGGCTTATGAATTATCTTTTCATCGTTCGCTTTAAAATTTACCGTGAAAATATCAAAGGATTTCAAGGAAAATGGAGACTGAATCTGTTCTCCCGGTTGGTAGTGCAAAATTGACTGACGAGCGTATATTGTTGTAAGATAAAGTTTTAAATTACCCGAATAACACAAAACGCGTCATCAGACACAATTTCCGTAAATTAAGAATAA
>JAIGNY010001695.1:402500-520000 GCA_020152595.1 Chiridota heheva | reverse complement strand
AGATTTGAATGAAATACATCAACTTTGTGGGAGAATGTGTTGCTGTGATGTCATACTAAGCCTTTTCCTATTCGTTTATTGGCATTTTTTTGTGAAATTTGAATATCTTCTTGTAGGAATAACATATCAACATAGTTTTATACTAAATTGTTTCTAAAATATTTCTTTTTCTTATAAAAGGTTAAAAAAAACATGGGAATATTCCTTTAAACAAAGGAAGGAAGTTATGTATGTCGATTTCAATTGATAACTGCCACAGTGTGAGTGGATATAGTTTTTACCGGAGTAGGATACAAGCAGAAGTTATAAGCATTCCTCAGTATAGCATTTGGGAATTGGGGCTATGCTACTCGACTGTGACCATTTAACCTGCCGTCCCCACAGGCCCGTAGTCAGAACATTTCGCAAAAATACTTCTAGAAGGGGCACCCAGGCAGATTCTCCTTATATGCTTGCTAGATAGGGGGCACTTACCTTCGCAAGGGAAAAACCCACGGTGCCTCACGCTGACAATCAGGCAATGGCTTGTATCTCCTATATCAAGCTACTCCATTGGTTCATTAGCTCAGTCAACTGAGCATTCGACCAAGTTGTGAAGGTTCCATTTTCGAGTCCATTTAATCCTTAATTTATCTACACTTATTGATAACGACACTCTGGCATCAACAGAGGTTGTTCTCCGTTACCCCACCTTCTGTCACTGGGAAACGTTAGTAATGGTAAAAGATTGGGCAAAGTTGCTCCAAGATTTAAAGGAATATTCCCATGGTTTTATAATATTTTATTTGAAAGATCATACTTGTAGAGCTAATTTGGTACAAAAATCAAGGTTGATATATTCCGTTCAGGAGATATGGATTTTTAAAGATTTCCCAATTGCATTTTAAGTTTTTGTACAGTATGATGAATTGGTGTTTGATGATGTCATAGAGACAATTCAATTGTTTTTTGTATTGCTTTAATGTTAATTGGTTGTTTCTGTATGATTAGAAACAATTTTCCCAAAGTTATTGTAGTAGGGTGTATTTGGCAATGTATATAAATACCTAACTTTCATCAATCTATTTTTCTAGCACGTTTTACTAATAAAAAAAAGGTGATAGATTTGAATGAAATACATCAACTTCGTGGGAGAATGTGTTGCTGTGATGTCATACTGGGCCTTTTCCTATTCGTTTATTGGCATTTTTTGTGAAATTTGAATATCTCCTTGTAGGAATAACATATTAACATGAGTTTTATACTAAATTGTTTTCAAAATAGTTCTCTTTCTTATGAAAGGTTAAGAAAAAACATGGGAATATTTCTTTAAATAACTGCCACAGTGTGAGTGGATGTAGTCCTTTACCAAAGTAGGATACAAGCAGTAGTGATAAGTATTCCTCAGTGTAGCATTTGGGAATTGGGGGCTATGCTACTCGACTATGACCATTTACTGTGCCGTCCCCACAGGCCCCGTAGTCAGAACATTTTGCAAAAATACTTCTAGAAGGGGCACCCAGGCAGATTCTCCTTATATGCTTGGTAGATAGGAGGCACTTACCTTTGCAAGGGGAAAAACCCACGGTGCCTCACGCTGGCAATGAGCTTGTATCTCCTATATCAAGCTACTCCATTGGTTCATTAGCTTAGTCGACTGAGCATTCGACCAAGTTGTAAAAGTTCCATTTCGACTCAAACTTTAAAATTTGATTATCTTCTAGTAGGAATAACATATCAACATGATTTTTGTACTAAATTGTTTCTAAAATTATTCTCTATCTTATACAAGGTTACGAAAAAACATGGAAATATTCCATTAACATATTGTCTGATGGAATTACCAATCACACGTTGGAAGTGTTTCTTCTCCTATTCCTAGCAAGTGTCTAATGAAATATCCCGAGATTTTTCCTTTTTAATCATGTGAAAGCAAAGACAGAAATTGGTGAAAATCTTTTATGCTGATACTTTATTCCTTTAGGAAATATTGCATTTCTTTTTAAGTGTTGAAAAATGACCTTGCAGCAGAGGCGGCAGAAGATGTTTGAAAGTGGGGGCACAGGTTCTGAGGGGCACTTTCCAACTATCGTATTTTTAAAGCATGTAGCCAAGCAATATAGCCTTATATGGTCAACCCCCAAATATAGCCTTATATGGTCACCCCCTCCCCTCTCCCACGAAAATTTCTGAACTTTTATAAGTTTGAACATTTCGGTGATCTTTTTTCATTTAAATCCTCAAAAATTCAAGATATTGGTGCTCCAAAATTTGGTAAAATATATTGATTTTATTGAAATTTACAATAATTGCTGAGTTGGAAAATGTATCGATCATAAGTCTTGAAATCGGAAGGAGTTAGACTTATACATCATGATTAGCCATTGTATGATTCATGAATCAGAATATTTAATGTCTAAAAAAAAGTGAAAAGCAAAAGGGTCCTATAAAGGCCGACATTTTTTTGCTCCGGTAAATAAGATATGTAACTATCTTTAGTATAAATTAAGACCAGATGATCCAAATTCACACCCAGTCTTCAGCGAATCAGTGGCAAGTGTCCCATTGTATGTTTTTTCTTTCTTTCTAGATCTCAAATTAGACTTGGCGCTCCGCTAGCGAAATTTGGGGTATTTTGCGTGATGTTTGTCTTACGTTTTTAATCTGTCAATAAAAAAGATCAATTATGATAAGGGACTAAAATGTATTTTAATATTTTAAATAACGTTTTTTTAATAACATTTTTTTGTATCTTTGTCAGTCTGTAACTTTACAAAGAAGACGCACGTCAGTGTTATGTCATTACTATGGCCCGGTGCAAATAATAAGTTTGGCACTGCATGGCCCATTTCAAAGATGCCCCACTAATGAAATTTGGGGTGGCTCGCATACCCTAAAAAGACCCTATTTTAAGAGTTTGTACAAATTATAAGCTGGGAAAACAAGAGTAGGGAAGAGGCGAATGCTTTTTAAGTATGAAAAAGTCCATTATTGTTCAATATGTATAGGGCTGTTGGGCCCCAATTTTGTTCTATGGGAAAATCTAAGAATAGTATATGTATGCGTGCAAAATTTCACATAAGTTCAGGGCAATAATAGTGTTTATATTTACTTTCTTTAATTAGAAATGAGATTTATATAAAGAAAGCAGGTTTTCAATGTTTAAAAGGGCATGTTCCTTCTCTAAAAAGGCACTTGTCCTCTTTAAAACAGAATTTTTTCTTCTGAAGAAGGGAATTTTTCCCTCAGAAAAAAGGGCTTTTTTCCTCTCTGAAAAGGACACTTTTTAAACTTTTGAAAAAAGTTCCCCTTGTTCCCCCCGGTTCCGCCGCCTATACCTTGTAGTGTGAAGTGTGATGCCCTAATTGCAGATCAAAGCTATTGTTTTATATACATGTTGTGTACTTAAGTACATGCTTCTTTGTTCCCTAACCGCCGTTTTTACCTATTTTCAGCGGTTTAGTGAAAAAATACTTGACCACCATTGACTTTGAATGTCATTTATGGACGGTAAATATAAATATTGTGTGGATAAATTGTTCACTGAATTAATTAATCTTTGAACAATAAGTGCATCTGGATCGTGCTCTCGTAGCAAGGAGGAAAGTGGGGATATCTGCATGATTTTAAGCTTATGTCAGAAATATGATTTAAATAAATTGAAAAATGTTTTTTTTTTTTTTTACTTTTAGCCACGGAGGAATGGGTTCTAGACCCTACCCGCCTCAAATTTTCGCAGGAAATTTTCAAAAATTGGGATATTCATTGTTGTTCATATATTTTTTGCTTTTTAAACCCAAATTTTCATAAAAGCTCAATTGAAATACTTCGTCTTGGGAGAGGAGTCCCTTACAGTTTTGATGCTCGGTAGGCTACTGATTACAACCAGTGGCGTGGTGGGGCATGTTTTACTGGGGGAAAGGACGTTTTGGAGCCCTCCCTCTTCCATGAAATAAAAAATGCTCTTAATTAAAACGTGCACATAGATCTAAATTGGCATGCACCGTTTAAAAATCACCGTTTAAAAAATTGTCAAAGAAAATGTCCCGAAAATGAAAGAAACTTCCGGAGAATGAAGCATCCCCAAAAATGAAGAAAAATTTCCTAAATATTTAAGAAATTATCCCCAAAATGAAAGAAATTTTACAAGCATTGAAAAAAACTTCCTAAATATTAAAAAAAATATTCCCAAAATGAAGGAATTTTCACGAAAATTGAAGAAAAATTCCCCAAAATGCCGAAAATGGAAGGAAACTTCCGTAACTTTAAAAAGAAAAAAACAATTTTCACAAATTGAAGAGAACTTCTACAGAATGAAGGAAATTTTAAAAACCTGAACAAAGCTTTCCTAAATATTGAAGAAAATATCCTCAAAATGAAGAAAATTTTACGAAAATAGAAGAAAAATTCCCCAAAATGCAAAAAAAGTTTCAAAAATGTAACACAAATTCCGCAGAAGGAAATTTTTCGAAAATTGAACATAAATTCTTAAATAGAAAAATTCTTCAAAATGCCGAAAATGGAAGGAAACTTCCGAAATTTTAAGAAGAGAAAAACAATTTTCACAAATTAAAGAAAACTTCACCAGAATGAAGGAAATTTCCCAAAAACTAAAAAAAGCCTCCTAAATATTGAAGAAAATATCCCCAAAATAAAGGACACTTTACCAAAATAGAAGAAAAATTACCCAAAATGCAAAAAAAGTCCTGAAAATTTAAAAAAAATCCGCAGAAGAATTTTTTCGAAAATTGAACAAAAATTCCTAAATATTGAAGAAAATATCCCCAAAATAGAGGAAATTCCACAAACATTAAAAAAAACTTCCTAATTATTGAAGAAAATATTCCCAAAATGAATGAAATTTCACAAAAATTCCCCAAAATGCCGAAAATGGAAGGAAACTTCCGAAATATAAAGAAAAAAAACAATTTTCACAAATTGAACAAAACTTTTGCAGAATGCAGAATGAAGAAATTTTCAAAAAAATGAACAAAGTTTCCTAAATATTAAAAAAATATTCCCAAAATAAAGGAAATTTTACGAAAATAGAAGACAAATTCCCTAAAATGCAAAAAAAGTTCCGAAAATGTAAAAAAAATCCGCAGAAGGAAGTTTTTCGAAAACTGAACAAAAATTCTTAAATATTTAAGAAAATATTCCCAAAATGAAGGAAATTCCACATACATTAAAAAAACTTCCTAAATATTGAAAAAATATCCCCAAAATAAAGAAAATTTTACAAAAACTCCCCAAAATCCCGAAAATGGAAGGAAACTTCCGAAATATGAAAAAACAAAACAATTTTCACAAATTGAAGAAATCTTCTGCATAATGAAAGAAATTTTTTCCAAAGATTGAACAAAACTTAGATAGATTCTTAAATAGAAAAGTTTCCCAAAATGCTGATAATGGAAGGAAACTTCCGAAATATATTCTGCGGAAGTTTTGTTCTATTTTTGTGATTTTTTTTCAAATTTCGAAAATTTTCTTTATTTTCGGCATTTTGGAGAATTTTTCTTCAATTTTTGTAAAAATTCCTTCACTTTCTTTAATTTTCAGGAAGTTTTATTCAATTTTTGGGAAATTTCCTTCATTCTGCAGAAGTTTTCTTTATTTAAGAATTTTTGTTAAATTTTCGTAAAATTTTCCTCTGCGGAGTTTTTTTCAATTTCTTTCAAATCAAGTTTGGGGAATTTTTCTTTTATTTTCGTTAATTTTCCCAAAATGCGAAAAAAAGTTCCAAAAATGTAGCAAAAATTCCGCAGAAGGAAATTTTTCGAAAATTGAACAATAGATACTTAGATGAAAATTTTTCTATTTTCTCTTTAGCTTCCTAAATATTGAAAAAATATCCCCAAAATAAAGGAAATTTTACAAAAATAGAAGAAAAATTCCCCAAAATGCAAAAAAAGTTCCGAAAAAGAAAAAAGAAAGAAAGAAACAAATATTCTCAAATAAAGGAATTTTCACGAAAATTGAAGAAAAATTCCCCAAAATGCCAAAAATGGAAGGAAATTTCCGAAATTTGAAAAACAATCTCAAAAATTGAACAAAACTTTCGCAGAATAAAAAGAAGTTTCCAAAAAATTAAAGAAACACTTCCTAAATATTGAAGAAAATGTCCTCAAAATGAAGAAAATTTTACAAAAATAAAAGAAAAATTCCCCAAAATGCAAAAAAAGTTCCAAAAATGTAAGACAAATTCTGCAAAAGGAAATATTTCGAAAATTGAACATAGATTCTAAAATAGAAAAATTCCTCAAAATGCAACAAAAGTTCCGAAAATGTAACACAAATTCCGCAGAAGAAAATTTTCCGAAAATGGAGGAAAAATTCCATTTTCGGCATTTTAGGGAACTTTTTTGAAATTCCGCAGAAGGAAATTTTTTGAAAATTGAACATAGATTCTTAAATAGAAAAATTCCTCAAAATGCCGAAAATGGAAGGAAACTTCCGTAACTTTAAAAAGAAAAAAACAATTTTCACAAATTGAAGAGAACTTCTACAGAATGAAGGAAATTTCCCAAAACCTGAACAAAACTTCCTAAATATTGAAAAAAATATCCCCAAAATGAAGGAAATTTTACGAAAATAGAAGAAAAACTCCCCCAAATGCAAAGAAACTTCCGAAAATGTAAAAACAAATCCGCAGAAAATGTAAAAAACAAAAATTCCGCAGAAGAAAATTTCCCAAAATGAAAAAAATTGAACAAAATTAAAAAAACTTCCTAAATATTGAAGAAAATATCCCCAAAATGAAGAAAATTCCACAAACATTAAAAAAACTTCCTAAATATTGAAGAAAATATCTCCAAAATGAAACAAAACAAACTTGAAGAAAACTTCCGCAGAATAAAGGAAAATTCCCCAAAATGCCGAAAATGGAAGGAAACTTTCGAAATTTTAAGAAGAAAAACACAATTTTCACAAATTGAAGAAAACTCCTACAGATTGAAGGAAATTTCTCAGAAACTGAACAAAGTTTCCTAAATATTGAAGATAATATCCCCAAAATGAAGGAAATTTTACGAAAATTCCCCAAAATGCCGAAAATGGAAGAAACTTCCGAAATATGAAGAAGAAAAAAACAATTTTTACAAATTGAAGAAAACTTCCGCAGAAATGAAAGAAATTTCCCAAAAATTAAACAAAACTTCCTAAATATTGAAGAAAGTATCCCCAAAATGAAGAAAATTTTACGAAAATAAAAGAAAAACTCCCCCAAATTGAAAGAAATTGAAAAAAATTCCGCAGAAGAAATTTTTTAGAAAATTCAACAAAAATTCTTAAATAAAGAAAATGATATCCCGAAAATGTACTAAGTTTCACAAAAATGGAAACAAATTTTGCCGATAATGAAGGAAATCACAAATTGAAGAAAAACTCCCCAAAATGCCATAACTGACGGAAATTTCATGAAGTTTAAAGAAAAATTCTACAAAATGCCAAAAATTAAAGAAGAAAAAAACTTCCGCAAAATGAAGGAAATTTACCGAAAATTGAAGACAATTTCTGAAATATTGAAAAAAATATCTTCAAAATCTCATTTAGTTTCTTCCCTTTAAATTAAAGAAAATTTCCGGAAAATTTATGGAAATTTCCCGAAAATTAATCAGAATTCCCAGAAAATAAAGGAGATATTTTCGGAAACGGAAATTGAAGAAGATTTCCCGAAAAAGATGGGGACATGGGGGATGGGGAGGGGAGAGGGGGAGCAAACTGGTACTTGCTTAGAATTGTGTTAACCCTATAGGCATGACATAGGATCATAGGCCTTGAAAAACCGGTGGAGACCCAAGGGTTTCCGGGAAACCCGGGCCTATACGTTTTTTTTTTTTTTTTTGTGTGGTTTTGATAGCATAATAGCGCTTTAAAATGTGTCATATGGGACGAAGCAACAGGTAGGGGCGCTGGGGATAGCAGCAAATTGCTTAATCTAGGTTGACGTCCTGGTAGGCGTGTTTTGGCTTGATTTTGATAGCAGAAGATTGCTTAAAATTGTGAATTTCACAAATTAGTTAAAAGGAATATATATTTGGGAACGAATCTTCAAATGTAGAATCCTATTGACTACATTATGTGTCTTTAGTTTGGGTCTAGGGATGGTTTTCATGTTTTTGATGTAAGAATAAAGCTTTGAAAGAAAACATTTACAGCATTGAGAATAAAAAGTGTATAAGAATATATGCTCAAGACAGTTTTTGCGCCCCTGTAAGCATTCGGCGCCCTCTCGAAAAGATTCTACCAGCTGTATTCATTAAAATTGCTGCTCTTCATGGCGGGGGAAGACATTAAATATTGCTGACGAGCTATTTCCATGCATCTTCTATTGTCCAGGCGCGAAATCCAGGCTACAGGCTCGAGTGCCAATGGTTGCGTTCGGGGTAAAGTCTCCGGAAATTTAATCTTTTCTGTGGAAAATGTATGCGCTTTTGGACTACAAAAATGGAATATTATGTGCAAACAGTATTTAAGAAGAAGTTATTAATCAACACAAAAATTTTCCCAGGGCCTAAAAGGTTATATTTTCAGGACGATTTCGTCGCCCCCTTAAACACTCCGCGCCCTCTCAAAAAGCTCTGATGGAGGGGGTTCCCATCCCTGTCCCCTGCCACTACGCCACTGATCACAACAGAAACTTAAACAAATTCAGATAGAGTGTCAGAGGTAATCTAGAATGTCCTTTACCTCATCTCTGACAAAGTGATTTGTTGTACTTCAATTTGCGACGAAAGGAACTTAACATATTGATGAGTCAGAAAGATTTTGACGTTTCTGGTGTTCCAGAAAGGACAAAAACTTCCGTTTTAATCTTTTTCTGTCTTGATATGATTGTGATCATTATACCCAATTCAAAGTATATTAACCCCGCAGGGACTCGCCTGCGAAACAGAAAGTGATATAGATCAATCTGGCGTCAGTCGTAAACTTATATATTGTTCATGGATTTTGAAATTTCTTGCCTCAAAAGAAATGATAGCAATAAACCTCGATCTCAATTAAATTTGTATCTCACTCACAAAAAAGGAGTTTTCTGGTCTCAAAAGAAGTTAAAACAATTCGTCTTGGTCCCAATAACAACTTGTAATCTCGTTTGAATGGACATGGAAACAATGGAAAATGCCTCAAAAGAACATAAAATAATTCCCGGTCTGAAAGCAGTTGAAACAATTCATTCTGGCCTGAAAAGAAATGAAACAAGTAGAATATACTACTTGGAGGATGACCTCCAAATATTTTGGAGATGCTTTAAGCTTATTTAGGGTATTGTGACTCCCTTGATATACATAAGATTTATTTACTTACGGGTTTTGAATTACATCATTTCAAGATTTTTTTCACCTTTATACAAAAACGAAACCCCCTTTCAATTTCCTGGCTACGGGCCTGATCAAGGAAGTTGTTTGACTGCTTCCTTGTTATGAGGACAGAAAAGGTACAATTGCAAATACATTTTTCTCAATTTCATTGCCATTTTACAATGATACGATTTGGGTTTAAATTTTAATCCATTTCCTGCCCAGTCCTTCAGTTATATCAGAGCATTCAATCCTGATTTTATGAATTCACAAAGAATGTAATATGTTTTAATGCGTTCAAGTTTGTTTGTTTGATGAGGGCTTAACGGCACCACGACAACGAAGGTCAAATTGTGCCTGAGAGGTCAGATCATTCTAGAGGTAGGAAGGAAAGGAAACAGGGGGAAATAAGATAAATTCAAGAACAAAAAGTCAGAAAGCTGGGATTGAGAGAGGTGCATGGGTGAAACAAAAACAAAGTAGAGAAAGGGGGTGGAAGAGGAGAATTAAATATGGTTGTAGAGGAAAACATGATGAAGGAAGGAGATGATTTTATCCGAGGAATTTTTCTGGAAGACTAAGCAATTGAGTTGTGGGGAGCGAGAGAAGTTCTGGGAAGAATGTACAGGGGGCAAGTAAGGAGAACGTGATGGATTGTGAGGGTGCAATGGCAATTGTTGCAGAGGGGCTGAGGGAGCCAATAAGAAGGTGAGAGTAAGTGAGGTGGGTGTGACCAATTCTAAGACGGGTAATATGAGCGTTGTCGATACGAGAGAGGTTGTTGATGGTGGGTTTAATCAGAATGGTGGGCTGAATGACGTGGAGTTAGTTATCAAATTGGGAGTTCCATGGGGTTTGCCAGCGGTCACGGACAAGGGAAGCGATAAGCGGCTTGATGTCAGGTCAGAGAGGGTTTGGGGAAAAGGGTAGGGGATGTTGAGGGCAAGCTTAGCAGCTGCATCAGCCCTGTCATTGCCAGGGATGCCAACATGGCTGGGAATCCAGAAGAAAATAACATTTTTTCTGCAGATGGTAGGCGAAAGGAGCTTCTGGAGGAGGAGGTGGGATGTAAAGTTATCCCATTTAAGATTGAGCAAAGAAGTAAGAACAGCCTTTGAGTCGGAGAAAATGGCAAAGTGGTTGAGCGGAGAGTATTTAATAAAGTTGAGGCTGAGGAGGATGGCCTTTGCCTCTGCTGAAAAGATGGACGAATAGTCAGAAAGTCTGCTACTGAGGGTGATGTTTTGGATGACGGTAGCAGCAGCTGTCTTGTTGCCTTCCTTGGAGCCATTAGTATAGATGGAGGTGTAATTTGAGAGTTGGTCTTTGATTTGGTTGTGGAGATTGATGAAGAGGTTAGGGTGGGTTTGGGTTTTGTGATGAGTGGAGAGGCCCAGGTGGATAGCACGTCAATCCAGGGTGTTCGCAGATATTGTAGATCTATTAACGCCTAGGACTTGACTACTTCCGCAACATCCACAATAGGGTTCTTTTAGCTCACTGGCTAGAAATAATCTTTATTCTGGCTCGTTTTGCTCACCTCTTTTTAATGGTATTGCCCAAAAATATTGTAAACTTTCAATGGATTTTTTGTATATTTTTAACGTTGTTTCTAATTCCCGATTCCTACTTTGAGAAAATAATATTTCAGTATTAACTTTGAACATTTTTCAAAATATATCAAAATCATTAGATTGAATTTATGAACATTTGTAATTATTTTAAGTTTTCAAATTTTCAAAGATGGCGGATTTTTAGGATGTACTCATCAATAGTCATGCCCCGTGTCCCGAGGGCCATTTCAGAAAATATCCCGTAACAGACCTCCAGGGTGTAGTGGTTAGTGCTTTGTCTTCTCACCCGCACGTCCCGGGGCCGTACCCCGGGTCTGTAACCAGTGAGTGCACAACTGGTTATCAAAGGCCGTGGCCGTCTTGATATAAAGTCCAGCACTGAATGTTTTCGGGACGTTAAACCTTGCTATGCTATGCCAAGTAATAGGACTGCAAGCAAAGCAGTTTGAACGATTTCAGCTTGTTGTACTGTACTTATGTATGTGTGCATACAAAACATTAATGCATTTTACACTGTAAGTGCGTAAAGAATGGATGCACCATACTGTTTGTACGTGCATATACAAACAATTGCAATACGCGCGCGTATTGTTGTTGAAGAATGTTCCCTGCACTTGATTGGTTATTAGAAAAAAGGAAAATTCCCCCAGCATATGATTGGTATAATTTTTCTCTTTAAAATAACATTTTATATTGAAAAATTAATTCATTTGGCCACAAAGTTCATTTTAACCAGCGCGTGTTTATATGCCCAGCACGTTTTACATGCCCAGCGCATGTTTTATCACCAGCGCAAGCTAGCGCGTTTTAGATGAGTCTGTTTGGTTTATGTGATGCGACTTGAGCTGTGAAGATCAGATGCGTAAAATGCTCAACGCGCAAAGCTCTGCCCTGCAATCCAGTTGAGTTAAGAGTTACGTGATAATATTCCTCTATACCGTGCAGTCGGCGAAGAATACTCCAGTATTTCATTGGATAATACGATTCCCCAGTCCATTATGGACATGTAAATTTTGGCCATGTGACATTATTTAAATTTGTTTTCCGGAAATTGCCGATTCAGATTTGAAAAAGTCGATAGAAACTATTTTTATAGGTGCGATATTTCAACTTATTATTGTATATTTATTTTTTTTTTTTTTTTTTTTTTTTTTTTTTTTGGGGAGTTATATATTACTCACACACACAAACAATCCTGATGGGGAAAAAACAAAACAAGAAACGCTTTGTATCCACTTCAATCTTTATTGTATGTTTCTTTTTCAATTCCAGCAACTACATTATAGAAAATATATGAAATACAGATTCACAAACGGATTCATGTTATACGCAATGCAATATCAAGTCAAGATGGAAAAAAGAAAATTGCTCCAAGATGGAAACAATCTGCACACGTAATTAAGACTTTCTCTGCTCAACTAACCCAATTGCTGAGTTGTCCAGATCAAAAAAAATCCTTAATTACCATTCTATCTCTGTCCGTCTGTGGTGATACCTTTCTTGCTTTATATTGGATGATATTCAATCTAATCTGATCAAAATGAAGATATATGCTTTAAGAAAGACTTAAGAGAAGGAGTTCAACAACTTTTTTCATTAATTTGGAATGAAAGCAACATTACAGACTTATCAAACTACCAAAATGCTAAGTGATCAAGGTGCTAAGTGATCAAGGTGTTAAGTAATCAAGGTGACAAGTGATCAAGGTGCTGAGTGATCAAGGTGATATCTTTGGTACTAATTTAAAAATACATGAATGTAAACGTAAATATTGTCTTGCTTCAGTCCCCTCAGCTGTAAAATGAGTACCTGCACTGCTGGGGAGTTAATCTGCGATGGCCTGGCAGATTTAGGGGAGTTATGTCCAGGGGGAGTCATGTATTCTCATCCGCTTACGCCATTGAAACCAGGGATAAGCACTAACCCTATGAGCCTAATGGCTCGGATGGATCTAGCTTAGCTTTGTCGAAAAGTGGGAAGTGTCTTTTTTACAAACTGAAGGAATTTTCTTATTATAACACAGATTTTATTTGTGATACTCGAGTAGTTAAAGAATTACTTAAGTATTCATAAATATTTGATTGATTTGAACATTTCTATCAAACATTTTCAGTACCATTACGTGCACGAAAAGTGTTAAAATATTCTTGAGACTCAAGTAAATATGGCCAAACGTTTTGGCCGCCAGCAAAAGTGGGAAGTGTCTTTTTTACAAACTGAAAGGATTTTTTTTAAATAACACAGATTTTATTTGTGATACTTGAGTAGTTAAAAATTACTTAAGTATTTATAAATAATTATGATTGATTTGAACATTTCTATCAAACGTTTTCAAGTACCATCACGTGCACGAAAAGTGTGTTAGATTATTATTAAGACACAGAAAATATGGCCAACATTTTGGCCACCAGCTCCTTTAAACAAGCATATAAGGAACTAAAACAGAATAGAAAAGAACATTAAAACAATATCTACCACATTAATGTAGAAAAATAGAAAAAGATAAAAATAGAAAAGTTAGCAAAATGGCATACAATCAAGGTGGATTTTTTCAAGATGTAACCAATTTTCACGAATAAAGCTGTTTACTTCAATAATAACGCATAAAAAAATGCCAGCTGAATATCAAAATTGATCATAATTCATGATAAATAAATATAATGTATATTCATATATCCTTTTCTTACAATAATAATGACAAGGTCACCAGCCAGCCACATAGGTGACAAAAATGTGCAAATAATATTTGCAAAAAAATATTTATGAAAAAGCTTAACACTCAGGGTGGTCTGTGGTCAAGATGGGACTAAATCTAAACATATCACAAACTGAGCGATAAACATGAAGATTACAAACAGTCAGGAGAATCCTGGACTTTTGGTGTAATAAATTAAGATCCATAAATTTTAACTTGATAATGTTATATCAATGGGATTCTTACTAAAAGAACGGTAGTATTTGTGCAATGTAACGTTCATGTACATGGTATCAGTCTATAAGCCAACACAGAATCATGAGTTGAGAGGGCTGTTCAAAAGGTCAACGACCTGTCAACGGAAGTTTTTGTTATCTTAGCAAAGTCCACGTGAATAAAAGTCCGCGGTCAAAAATTATTCATTTGATATCGGTTTTTACTTTTAAATTTACCCCCCGCGTTCTCATTAAAAATCCCCATTGACTTAATGTTATCACTATAGTTAAAATGGCTGCCTCCATGGATCTTGATGAATATGAAGCTCCAAGTTTTGGTGTATTTATTATTACACCAAAAGTCCAGGATTCTCCCCTAATGTTTATATGTAGGTAGGTCCACTGGGTATTATGCATCCCTTTCTCAACAATTATAATCATATAGAGAGATGTCCAAAGCACTTTGATAAACCAGCACTGATGTACTGGTGAATGAAGACCCATCTGGAATTGAACCCAAGAGGTCTAGCTTGCCACGCTGATGCTATGACCGCTAGACAATAGATCCCTTTATAAAAGAACATCTTATCTTGAATTTGTACTGTTACTATTGCTGAGGGCAGGGAAAACTGTCCCCTGTTAATAAAGAAAATAGGAAAAGATGATTGCAAATTTTGTAAGTAGCAATAAAATGCTAATCCTGATACTTTCTTTATTTCAAGCTGTTTGAAATGTTGTAAACATTTTTCCTCCATATCAATGATAAAAAAAAAGAAAAATTGAAAAATGTTACACTATGACAAAGAAATCAAAAAAATGTATATCAGATTTCTGGAAAAGGTAATTTGTGTTAAATAATTTTTATTTTTTTAAATGTTCCATTTATGCCACTGATCCACCTTTGTGTCTTTTTAAAAGTATTAGCACTTAATAATATCATATTATCAGGCACCAATGTAAAGCATGAATAGGTATAAATACTAATTGCACTTCAAAGTATAATTAAGATTTGCAGATATGCATATTATATCAAGAACCAACAGACAAAGCATGGATCACCACTCCATTGGAGGGATTGGTAGACGGATGGATGAAAGTCCACATGGGTGGAGAAATTAATAGATGCAAAATAACACCTGCTTCTACATACAAAATTACACAAAGAGTTTTGAAGAATATAAGAATGTGATGTCACAACCAGTAGCATAGCCAGTATTAAACAAATTTTTTAGCCCACTTCTGAGGACATTTTTGTTTTTAAAAGCAAAAAAGATTATCCCCAAAACAAAAATTATCCTAATTTGTTTAAATTTCCTCCCATCCCTGTGACATCACAACAGTAGCGTAGCCAGCATTACAAAAAGTGAGGGGTCCAAGACATGAAGTCTTAAAAATTAGCCCACTTCTGAGGACATTTTTGTTTTTTAAAAGCAAAAAAGATTATCCCAAAACAAAGATTATCCTAATTTGTTTAAATTTCCTCCCATCTCTGTAACATCACAACCAGTAGCGTAGCCAGCACTACAAAAAGTGAGGGGTCCAAGACATGAAGTCTTAAAATTTAGCCCACTTCTGAGAGCATTTTTTTTTAAAAGCAAATAAGATTATCCCCAAAACAAAGATTATCCTAATTTTTGAAAATAAATTCCCCCTCCTCCTCCCACCATGGCTACGCCACTAGTCCCACCATGGCTACGCCACTAGTCACACCATGGCTACGCCACTAGTCACACCATGGCTACGCCACTAGTCACACCATGGCTACGCCACTAGTCACACCATGGCTACGCCACTAGTCACACCATGGCTATGCCACACTAGTCACACCATGGCTACGCCACTAGTCACACCATGGCTACGCCACTAGTCACACCATGGCTATGCCACTGGTCACACCGTGGCTATGCTACTAGTCACACCATGGCTACGCCATTAGTCACACCATGGCTACGCCACTAGTCACACCATCACAACTAGTCGGATTTCAAGTTTCTTCACAAATCTTACACAATCACAAAGTTAAATATCTCCTGAACGAAACCAGACTTTGGAATGTTTTTTTTTGCCATTTCGTCCCTTTTTATTGTACTCTTTCTTTCATATATGTATTACCACTGAAGTAGCCTAATTTTTTAAAGAACAACATTTCAAAATAGAGAGATTTGCCATATGAGCCTCATAGACTTGCATGAAAATATGCATTATAATGCATAAAAGTGCAACGACTATCAAATCACCAATTACTTCCCAATTGTAATGGACCCTTTCGATATTCATTTTTGTCTTCGATAAATTTGAACCTTTATGTACCCATGGGTATGTATAATGCTACAAGCACCATGTGACAGTGGGTATGTATAATGCTACAAGCACCGTGTGAAAGAAGCTTAATAACTGATACTTCAGATAGTTCACTGTAACAGTACAAATTACAAATAGGTGCATCATGATCATTGCTTCCTAAATTAATGATTTCTGATAGGCAAAAATCATTATATGATAAAATATCTAGTGCTGTCACGACATGGCTCCATTATGTATCAATTATCGTGGAGAAAAATATCGCGATATATTGGTATATCGCAATACTTTTTAAGAAAACCGACTACTCATGACACAAAATCACTAACGTTACTTCTGTTATGATAAACGCAAGAAGAAATTATTTGCAGATCTAGCAGAGAACATGATTACGTGACTATTACGTTCATCATGCACGTGTTTGGTAATAGAGTCAACGTGACCATGAATTATCGAAGTAAGAGCCTGAGAGGCAAGTTCTAGGCCAATTTTTCATTCTTTTTGCCAACTTACATCAGAACGTGCCAGTGTGGGGTGACAGAGCACAATTTTTAATTAGTTTTTTTTATATTATTTCTATGTTTCACAATATTTTTGCTCGTTTTTAATGGCCTAAACTTGACTTTTAAATTTAATACCGTAACATTAGAATTGTAACGTACGAAGTAGCCTAGCCTAGTTGCGCAAAAATTTCTCAGTTGATTCTTAGTTTTTGGTATAGCGGTATGTCGGGAGAGGCATATTTCATGTTGTGGGAAAAGAGATATCGCAATAATCGACATGTCATGACAGCACTAATAATATTGTTTATCATTGATTGATGATAAGAAATATTGTTTATCGTTGATTGATGATAAGAATTATAGTAAGTTCATTTCTATCAAATCAAGATTTTACCAATAATGTATCTAAATACAATTTGTAAATATATTGAAATAGTTCCCTCAAATATGAATACAAAATCTTTTGTTCTCTTAGAAAACCTGTATATAGTATCAAAACTTTATAAAAAAGAGTCTTCAACTTCATTTATTCCATAAAATGCATAGGAACATTGCAAAAGGAAAATCACTAAACCATGAATACCATTTTTGTACAATCTGTCCTCCTTAACTCCAAAAATATCTTTTCCCAACATGAATTACAAAATCACAACAAAAACTTACTAAACATTTAGTCTTTTGCCTTATTTAGAATGAAACATTAAAACTACAAATTGCACAATTCAAAGCATTATTTTATCTTCAATCAAACACAACCTGTGAATCAGAAATTTACATCTCAAAAATTGCATAATTAGGTGTTCTTGTCTTTGGAAAAATGTGAATATTTATATACTCAATTTCAAAATCTTTGTGTTAATTAAGCCCACAATTTGTTCTGTTGCCTGCCACCCTAACATCCCCTCCCACCCTTATTCAATGTTGTTATGCGCTTTGGAAGAATTTTTTTTTTGTAATATACTGTATCTGCAACATTAATTTTGAACTCATTTTTGTACAATCTGTCCTTCTTAACTCTGACAAAATCTTTTCCCAACATGAATTACAAAATTTTCACTTCCATACATGAGGTGTATATATACATGTACCGCCCGAACAGTTGCTTTTTTTATATAGAATTTTCGTAGTGCAGGTATCAAAATTCCAATCTCTCATACTGCAGGTCTAAAAATTGCACTTATTTTCATACTGCAGGTATCAAAAATCACTTATTTTCATACTGCAGGTATCAAAAATCACCTATTTTCATACTGCAGGTATCAAAAATCACTTATTCTCGAACTGCAGGTATCAAAAATCACTTATTTTCATAATGCAGGTATCAAAATCACTTATTTTCTTTCTACAGGTATCAAAATCATAAACTGTCATACTGCAGTTACCAAAAACATCTCTCATATTGCAGTCCAATTTTGAAATTCTGGGCGGCACATACCTACCACTTTAGTATAAAGTGCCCCCCCCCCCCCCCTCCCTTCTTTTTCCGAGTCTTTTGCCTTCTTAGACAAAGAATAAAAACTACAAATTGCACATTTCAAACCAAAATTATATCTTCTTTGAATGAGGAATTTAAATCTCATTTATTTTAATTTTTTTGTCATTAAAAAAAAAAAATGAAATATTAGTATAATTAATTTCCAAGAATGTTGTATTTAAGCCCATATATGTCACTGGTAACCATTCAATTTCTCCAATAACCTATTTTTCTCCCCATGCATATATCTCCATGATCCTTAAAGGCATATGGACAGGTAGGAATTTTGTATTCCACAGAAGGAGCTCAAATTCTGAAGAGAATAATGTTTGTATTATGTCAAAGGCACCTGCAGTTTGTGAGTTATATCAAAGTTTGAAGAATCTTTAATGTATGGAAAAGTTGTGCTGTACGGAAGACAGCTCAAAATCCTTCCTGTAATTCTTCAAATTTCTGTCCTAAATTTCAGTCACTGAACATCCTTTACAGGCTTCTCCCGTTAAATTTTAATAAAGGGTGTGACAGAGATTCAAAACCTCTCGGCCATATTTAACTGCTCCCATTCAGCTAACACTGATAACTGCTAGATGATTGAAAAACAATAAATTGACATAAGTTAAATCATAGGTTTTCATGTTAATTTTGAAGAAGTTTTTATATTAAGGCCTGAATATTGAAAATGCTGTAAAATGATTAATTCGTAATAAATTTTGAGGAATTTTTTTTGCTATTTTCATGCGTTCTAGCATATTTTTATGCTTTTCAGCATATTTTTATGCTTTTTAGCATATCATTTCATGCTTTCTACCATATTTTTATGCTTTATACCACATTTTCATGCTTTATACCACATTTTCATGCCTTATACCATATTTTCTTTAACTTCAGCTAAAGTTGTTGCTACCTGCCATAGATCTATATAGAACCAGTAATCATCATCATGCTCAATTACTCAAATTTTACCAAAAGTCCCAACTTTTATCACTCTTTACTAATTAGATAATTGTACGCATGACTGAAGGGAACGTCAGGATCACTAATCTCTTTTCCGAATAGTTTAAAAACATAGTACCCAGGAGCCGTTAAATGAATATCAAACGTATAATACTGGGGTCCCTCCTGCACTTGCACCATGTGGGATATTTCCTTACCCGAATGATAAAGCCTCGTTTTGATAAAGCACACACCGGTATAACTTACAACGATCTGTAGGTTCGCCGCTCCGGTACGGATGAGAGGATCTGGATTCGTAAAAGTCGAGAGACCTAGATTACGGAAGGCAGCATTGGGTCCCCATTCTTCGATTTCACGAAGAGTGGGGTACGGGTGGATAAAGGTTCTTGCGACGGAAGCGACGAGAAGATAGCTGCAAAGATGAACCGGGCGAGTAGCACCGTAGTACTGGACAAATATGTGAAGGCCATAGCGGTCAGGTCGTGGAGGAGTTACGGTGAATATAAGCTCATCGGCAACGCATCGGTGGATTGCATACTGCTGAAGCTGATCCGGCCCACAATTCCAAGCAGTCAGTTCATGGGTAAATCTTAAATTTTGTAATTTCTTGAAAATGATTTCAAAATCTCTTCCATCCTGGGAAGCTATAACACTACTCCTGTGAGAGACAGGTACCAAGCCTCCATTGAGAACTCCAATAGGTCCCCAATGATCGGCCGGTGAAAGTGGGAGGGCACTTTATCCGAGCTTGGGGAGGAGCATCGGATGAAATATCTACATATCTCAGTTGGACTTTCAATATTCAACTCTCCTTCCCAAAACTGAAGTTTTGCAAAAATGGTGAGGTGAAAATCACCTGCCTCAGGAATACGAACGTAACAAGCCATTACATTTTCACTCACTTGGTGGATAAACTCATAGAGATCGTAAAGAATTCCATTGGAAGTTTTTTCCCTTCCGGTGTGAGCTTCCGAGAGACGACAGGAAAGGAGAAATCCAGGTGGGCAGATGATTCGGAGATCAATTTCTCCTGCGTTTGCATACAAGATCACATGATTGTGACTTAAAAGACCAAAACCGTGTTTGAAGAAGTCTGGTTTGAGCAGTACAGCAGAATTAAAATCTTGCAGAGTGTACCGCTTTTCCAGCAGCTGCCAAGCCGGTTCGTTCGGAAAATGACTCATGATAAGCACTTCTGGATCAGCTAGAAAGTAATGTTCATCATACTCGAATCGAAAGGGGTCAAAGGTCACAGATCCAGGAATGTGAGACACGCCCCAATTGCAGTCCAGAAAATGCCAGAAGCCGTCGATGCGGACAGCGTTCCAGGTGTGATGGTATGAAGGGTCGTTGGGGTCAAGCTCTTGGCCTGGCATGAATCCTTTCAATTTTGCACTTCCGGTTATTTCTACGCATTTTAAACCGACAAATCTAAAAATGGAGAAAAAATGCAAACAAAAATAAAACTGTACTCTTGTAAATTTTCTTAGGTGAAGAGTTTGGTAATGCTTTATTAATTAAAATTTGGGAAGAGATATCGTGTGAAAATGTAACATTTCTAGGGTTACCAATTTGCATTTTTCTTTCAAATCTTGTCAAAGAGGAGAACAACCAAAAATTTCACATGCCGAAAAGTTTCTTTTTAAGCCTACCTGCACCCGACACCTGAGTTAATCCTGAAAACTTGATATGACAATTACCAACCCGGCTTCCTGTTCAGTGTATTGTGTTTCCACCAAAACAATGATTGTTTATCTGCCAAGTAGCCCAAGGCTATTTGTGTGTATAAGAATACACAAAGCCAGAGCTGAATAATCAAAGCACTTTTGTGATTGAAATCACTCATCCATGTTAGTTGTCTTAGTGGAAGAAGTTTGTTTTCAAACTGGTGATAAAAATAGCTGTGTATCATAATGCCTGAGGTTGAACTGTGAATGATTGCAGACCATTTCTTCTATGGAAAGATGTTGCTTCATGATAAAATAGATGTGGGTCAGTTAAAAGTAACAAAATAAGCCTTTCTTTACAAAATCGTTGTAACCTTCTCTTTCTCAAAGTTTCCTCAAATTTGATGAAGCCCGCATATGGAGATAGTTCTCCAAGTCTTGCCAATTTTCCCACAAGTTTGATGTCCCTGAGTCTTAAGTCTTTAAAGATGGTGAATCTATCTTCTATTGCAATCATAAGGACTTTGGCATTCAAGCCCCATCCAATCAAAATGCAGCATTATTTTTTAGGATGTAATTAGCTAAACTGCTTTAATATTTATTCAATATCATGAGAGCAGCACATCAATCTATGTGACTATTTTGACTATTTTGTAGCATTTTAAATTATTTAGCACCAATATGCCAATTTTGTATGCATCTTTCTCTGATGTATCATAGGACAATCTTGGTATTTCCTTACTATCTAAATCTTATGTTGTCTAATCTTTCTTCAGAGTTCTTTGAATGGGTACAGCAAGTTACGCCAATAAGCTTTTGAGAGTTCACCACCCCCAATCAAATTCTAGCAAGAATAGCCTTTTCCATCATTTTACCTTCCAAGCAAGAAAGCATGTAATGTTACAACGAATGTAAAATCCTAATAGGGTGCAGTTTACTGCATGTTTGTTTGTTTGATGAGGGCTTAACGGCACCATGACAACAAAGGTCAAATTGTGCCTGAGAGGTCAGATCATTCTAGAGATAGGAAGGAAAGGAAACAAGGGGAGAATGAGAGAAATTCAAGAACAAAAGGTCAGAAAGCTGTGATTGAGAGGGGAGGTGCATGGTTGAGACAAAAACAAAGTAGAGAGGGGGTGGAAGAGGAGAATTAAATATGGTTGTAGAGGGTGGCATGCCCCCTTAAAATCTTAATATGGTGCAGTTTAAAATCCTAATAGGGTGCAGTTTACCGCATGCCCCCTCACCCAACCTGATGCTGAGATTTAGGAAAAAAAATTGACGAATTCTATATAGATTTTTAGCTGTCTGCCCATCAGTGATGTATCACAAATTAGGTACAAATTCAATCTTATATATACGAGTACTGTTTTTTTTTTTAATTCAACAACAGACAGCTACTCAGATTTTAAAACTGATAAAAATTACTGCATGTCCATACTGCCAAGGTTTTTAACGCCATTTCTTGTTTTTCATTTCTTTATTTTTGCCTTTAAAAAAGTTGAAGAGAAAAGACCATCAAGATCCCCACCTGCTACACTTACCTGCACATTCTCATAAACAAAGTCGAAAATGTAATTTTCTTCTGGTAGAGACCCTTGAGCACCCCAAGAGGGGTGTCATCCACCACCTCGTTCAAGTTCATCTCTTCACAGTTCTGGGCGGTGATCCATCGGAAGACAACCCTCGCCGTCTCCAGCTCGGTGTTTGCAATACTCGCGAGCTCATCCACAAGGGAGGAAAAGGTAGGTTGGCTGATCAAGCTTGCCGTCTGTGCCAGCTGTAAAGAATTTCACAGATATTTGAGAATAAATTTACTTTTGAAAGTTTATATGCAAGATGCTGCCCTCTATAGGGTATTTCTTGCTTCAACCCTTAAGAGTCGCAGGGGGTCCAAAACGTGACTAAAATATTTCTGATTTTTTTTTCTTCTTTAAAATTGGTTTTCATAACTTTCCTTTCATTTTGTATCGCTGCCAGTTTGGTTTATATGAATGCTAAGACAATAAATTTTTTAATAAAAAAGTCAAAATAAACAAAATTATTGACATAAATATTCAAATTTGTAAATTTTAGGCAAAATTATGCCAATTTTTTGAAGCTTGTAATTTTACTTGTGAATACTGAAAATGGAAGATTTTACTAGATTGTTTGTGAAATTTTCTTTCTGATTAACCAGTCTTAAATTTGTATTCTCAAAGCAAAACATGCAAAAACAATGAAAAAAAAAACAATGAACAATCACCACTTTATTTTATTACAATTACGAAAAAAAAGCTGTGCACACAGCCAGAATTTGAAACCGGGGCATGCACGTTGCCAGCTCGCTACTATCTGCTATACCAGACTGCCTATGTTTCAAAATATGGGTTTGTTTTTAAACTTAAATATCGGCTTGAAGAAAAAGGGGCTTTAAATAAATGTTTTTGGCAATCAAGTTTTAAGCTTCTGCACCTAGATTTAAAGTCTTACTGTAGATGCTCCTTTTGCTTTCAATTGAAAGTACGTGATAGGTGTACTGCGATCCAGATTTGTGATTTTTTCCAAAAATTTGTCTTAAACAAGAATGGCAGACAAAATTTGACTGGAATTGGATACTTTGATATCTTGGACAGTTGTTCAAAAAAAAAAAAACATTTTCTTTTTGGTCAATTTTGTGCACTTTTTAATTTTCTCCATTTTAATGCATTTTGTCTTAAAAATCTTCAACCATCAAAAAGTTACATTTTCTGAAAGAACTATTCAAAATCTTTTTAAATGATACCAAGAATCACTGCTGTGGGCCTATTTGACAAAGCAAAATATTTTTTAGAAAGTGCATGTCCAATCGGTCGTGTCACAAACGAGTGGGCTTTGAAGAGATAAAATACAGTATTATGAGATGCTTAGCCACATGTATTAAACTTTTGTTGACAAATAAAAAGCTGACTAAACACAATCCTATAATTCTGGAATATAACAATTTTGGTTGTATGATTTTTACTCAAACGGCTGATATAAGAAGCCTAGGTATGTGGACGGACAAAGTATACCATGGAAACATTTATCACACAAGTTCAAATAATAAGTGATCATTAATTTTGTCGGATTATGTATTGAAAGCAATACAATCCTATCATTCTGGAATATTACAATAACAGATGTATGATTTTTACTCAAACGGCTGATATAAGAAGTCTAGGTATGTGGACGGACATAGTAAACTTGATTACCATGGAAACATTTATCGCACAAGTTCAAATAACAAACTGATTACTAATTTTGTCGGATTATGCAATGAAAGCAATACAATCCTATCAATTTGGAATATTACAATTACGGATGTATAATTTGTACTCAAACGGCTGATATAAGAAGCAGAGGTATGTGGACGGACATAATAAACTTGATTAACATGGAAACATTTATCGCACAAGTTCAAATAACAAGTGATTATTGATTTTGTCGGATTATGCAATGAAAGCAATACAATCCTATCATTCTGGAATATTACAATTACGGTTGTATGATTTTACTCAAACGGCTGATATAAGAAGTCTAGGTATGTGGATGGGGACATAGATAAACTTGTTTACCAAGATGCATTTATTGCCCAAGGTCAAATAATAAGTGCTTTATATGGATTTTTTGAAATCAAGCAATGAAAGGCTTTGTGAGGTGGCTGGTGAAAACCTCAACATATTTCCAGACTGATTTTAACCTGTTTATTTACGCTATTCATAAGAGTACATTAATGTACATCATCTTGGGGTAGAGAAGTAAGTAAGTGCATGCAGTAGTTCTATGCTGTACCATATACATTCTTGAAAATTACTTGAATTTTGGTCAATCTTTCGAATGATATATCAAATTCTTTCTGTTCTAAGAACAATCAGAATATACCTATTCGGCCATGTTGTATTTATATCCATGAGTTGATGTGTCAAAAATCATAACATGCCTGTTTCTATAAATGTTCAGAATGATGAAGCAGACAGCTTAATTAACCTCTCTGTGTTAGATGATGGACAGTTTTTTCAACCAATCACCACATGATTTTTCCTAGCAACAAAGTCTGCATAACTTAGAGGGGCAAAAATCCTACGCGGTACTGGTACAGTACAGCTAGCTAGCGGCGCACACTGATGCAGTTAATGCAATATACTGTATAAACAAATTTCTGTACAGACAGAGTGACGACAAAATGGTGAACAAAAATGCGCCTACAGGCCCGTTTGTAAATCTGATTCCCGTTACCCAGAATGGTTAGCAAACACAATTTATCCCTTTTCTAAAAACTTGAAAGATCTGGAGAAGTGCCATAAATGATCAAAGCTTGGGGCAGACCACATAAACATCTAAATGTTAATGTATTGGTCATGCATGATTGCTGATTTGAGGTTTGTTTGCCACACCTATTTACCCAATGCTATGGTGGGTGTGGCTTATTTCTTAATGGGAGAAGTTAATTAGTGAGCCTCCCTCGACTGAGTGAAAGTATCTTCGGTTCAGTCCTTGAGGGCTAGGTGTATTTTGTGTGAAGTTCCAATGTTTCATTACCTTGAAAACCACATGTTCTTTTGTTAACATGCCATCAATATGGAAATTAATTGAAAGTTTCTGATTGGTCTATTTACAATCAATAACCATCAAGGAAGTGATGTCACTAGTATATATCACATTTCCTGGTGATGAAACAAGCAATTTTCCTGAGACAAGAGTCCCTGTTTAAGCTGTACATTTTTCTTACCCGTATAGCGTGTGCATCAAGTTCCCTGAATATCGCCGGGTCAGTGTAGAGCTCTCGCTTTTCTTAACAGGATATTCCTCAGCCAGGGGCATAATCAGGATGTCAGAGGAGTGGACAGGAGTGGTCCATATCTCAGTCGTCATGGCTTGCTGGGCCAATAGGGATGCATCTTGGAGTCCATCAACCTCAAAAAAACTAAAAGAAAAAAAAATATATATATATATATATATATATATATATATATACATATATAATATATATATATATATATATATATATATATATATACATATATAATATATATATACATATATAATATATATATATATATATATATATATATATATATATATATATATATATATATATATATATATATATATATATATATATATATATATATATATATATATGTATATATATATGTATATATATATATATAGATATATATATATAGATATATATATATATATATATATATGTATATATATATATATATATATATATATATGTATATATATATATATATATATATATATATATATATATATATATATATATATATATATATATACATATATATATATATATATATATATATATATATATATATAGATATATATATATATATATATATATATATATATATATATATATATATATATATATATATATATATATATATATATATATATATATATATATATATATATATATATATATATATATATATATATATATATATATATATATATATATATATATATATATATATATATATATATATATATAGATATATATATATATATATATATATATATATATATATATATATATATATATATATATATATATATATATATATATATATATATATATATATATATATATATATATATATATATATATATATATATATATATGTATATATATATATATATACATATATATATATATATATACATATATATATATATATATACATATATATATATATATATATATACATATATATATATATATATGTATATATATATGTATATATATATATATATATATATATATATATATATATATATATATATATATATATATATATATATATATATATATATATATATATATATATATATATATATATATATATATATATATATATATATATATATATATATATATATATATATATATATATATATAAAAACAAAATAGTAAAAAATGATAATAGTCTTAGCCAACAGATTATTTTATAAAATAATCTGTTGGCTAGAGACATTGTCATTTTTCCCTATTTTGTTTTGTTTGTAATGGCCAATGCACAGAACTTATCTTTTATATATATATATATATATAGATATATATAGATATACTATATAGATATATAAATATATAAATATGTATATATATATATATATATATATAATAAATTTTACCTAGAACTTCACCACTACTAAAAACTTGTGAATGTTTGCATCAATATTCTTAAATTTTGTAACAGAGCACTCTCTTGAAAAATTAAAGAACTCTTTATTTTGAACATGAAATGGAATAACTTCTAGTAAAAGTTGGCACCAATATATACCCAGACACTACTTGTTACAACACAGAAAAGAAAGTCCTATTTAAATGATTTACTTTGTGGCCTCATAAAAAGTTAAACAATATTTCATGGTGGGTAGGCATTTTACATCTCTTTGTCAACAGCTGTAGTTATATACATGTAGAGATGTCCACAAAAAGATGTCCATGGAGAGATGTCCACTGAGAGATGTCCACAGAGAGATATCCACGGAGAGATGTCCACAGTCATTTGATAAACCAGTTGTGAAGCACTGGTGAATAAAGATCCACTAGGGTTTGAATCGGGGGACCTTTAGAATGCCAAGCTGATGATACGGCTGCTAAAGACCATAAATATTTCATAAAAAAATGATAATTAAACTGTGTCCATCATCTGTCAAAGCTATGGCAATGATGGACAGCAGACAAAGAAGATTATCAACTTACATCATCCTCGTCCTCAGAATCGCTCGCTGATTCAACGTGATGAACAAACGCAAACTTAGCGGTCTCCGCTGTCTCTGTCACCTCTCTATACTCCACCTTCTCGTAAGTCCTTTCCTCGGACTCCTCCCTGCTAACGACCCGCCCATCGGGCGTAATCTCCTCCTTCACAACCCTCCGAATCTTCCATCCGTCACCGGTGCTTTCCTCCGTGATCTCCGTCCGTATCTTTCTCCCTCCAGGTCCCAGCTCTTCTTGGACCTCTTTGTGGGTGGTCTTACTCCCAGGTCCTGCCATCCCTCCCTCCTCTTGGATTACCCCAAATGTCCTCTCATCTCTTCAAAACCACCATCTTCCCTTATCAACTTTGCATGTCTTGCTTCCTCCCTTCGCTGCTGCAACTTTGCCTGCATCCTTTGTTTCTGTTTTGAAAGTTTATCGCTTAATACATCCATGTTTCCTCGATGGTCAGCCATCATCATTTGAATGTCACTGTCGGGAAAGACTCCACGTTTGTCCATGAGGTTTCTGGTGATGGTGTCGTCGTATTTCTGCATGTCCTGTTCAAGAGTCTCAATTTCTTCCTCGCTTAGAGGGTCTTTATCCTCTCTTTGGCTTGCATCCTGAAAAATGGTCAAGGAGAATTTCAATAAAACAAGAATTTTTAATATTCTGCTGACTGGGGTTGCAGTAAGGTGATCAATCTGGAGATGAGATTATTTTAATTTGGTTTTTGCCAAACTTTCTAGTGGGCTTTCCATTTCACAACCAAAATATACATGACCAAGGAAAGAAGTATTTACAATTTGTTATTGAATAAATCAAATTCTAAGTTTGAATTTGGATAAGCCTTTAAATACATAAGTCTTAGTTTTTATGGAATTTAAATGGAACTCCTTGCTGTTAGATCCTTGCATAGCAAGCTATCTACAGTCTTTGACAAAACTTGGACACCAAATTCCCATGTACTGGTTCCACTCTTAAATGTTGGTAAAAGCTATCAACAAAATCTGAAATGACCTCAAAAGATAAGGGGGTGTTTCCTACCAGCCCTGGCATCCAAAGGGGCCTGGAGATCATGTTTGGCTTAGTTTGGTTTGTTGATGTTTAACGGCACCGCAACAGTCAGAGTCAAATGTGCCAATCAGGTGATAATAAATAATGGTGTAAGAGTAAGAATAGTGAGGAGAGGGAAGGTTTGTAAAAGAGATAAAGGGAAAAAGCTAAATGTGTGAGAAAAATTCAGGTAAAAAGAAAGGGGTGTGTAAGGTTAGGTGTTAAAGGGGAGGCCAATGTTGTAGCACCCTAAGAATAAGAGCATGTGAAAATGAAAAGAGAGGATGCACTTCAAGAAATAGGCAGTGCCAGATTTTTGGTGACCAAATATGATGAACTTTTTTTCCTTTTTTTTTTTGGGGGAAGAAGGGGGAATTTTTAAATTTGTTAATGTATGGTGACTTCTCCTTTACAAAAATCCTGAATCTGTCAGTCTTTTAAACAATTGTGTAATCAACTATAGCTGCGTGTGTACAAGAATCTCGCTGGCCCACATCGGCAATCCTGTTCCCAGTTAGTTACATTGATAACAGCCCTAATAAAATTGGTATTCCCCAGTATATAATCAAAAGCTAAACAAACAGAAAATTGCCAAAGGAGACACTCACCAAAAGTGCCATAACCTTTGACAAGATCAGCCTCATTCTCAAGTCTAGCCCTCCTGGACGCCCTCTTGGCATCAAGCTTCTCCATCACTCTTCTTCTCTGCCTCTCAAGTTTTGCCTCAAGGTCCCTCATGTTCTCCTTGTGACCCGCTATCATCTTCTTGACCTCTGCATCTGACATTTGACCACGTCTCTTTTCAACGTTTTCTTTGCAGATCTTGTCATAGTCTGCCATGTCGCCCTCTAACTGTGACACGTCTTCTTCATTAAGATTTACATCACTGTTATCCTTAGAGAAAAAATAAACAAAACTAAAAGTAAATTTTGTAATAATTTGTTTCAGTGTAAATGTTACAAAATGACAAGGGTCCTTACCCCTAATGGTTACAGGCAATGCTAAATAAAAGTGATGCGGGCAGTATGTATAAGGAACATAACTAGAATGTGACGGTGGAGTTGTTTATACGATTGAATGTGCATGAGAGGGGCCAATTATCAAGGTATATCACAATAATAGCATGGAAGGGTTGGATTAATTTGTGTAAATCCAAAAACTAACAATGTGATACCATGATCAGCGCTATCAGCTGTGGACACACTGGTTCCCTAAATCAGATCCTGTACTTAGAGTCTGCAACCATGAAAATTGAACAAGCATGAAATACCCATGATGCCCAGCCTTAACCTGGGTATATCAAGGTCAGGTTATTAAATGACCCAATAATGTAATGTACGTCATCTTACCAACAGAGCTAAAAGTCTGTTTCTTTCTTCCTCCTCTGCTAGATGTGCCGCCCGCCTCCGCCTCTCCTCCAACTTATCCTGCAAGTTCTGATTCTGCCGATGCAAGTTGAGATTCATCTTGCTGTTCAATCTCTCCATCTCCTTCTCGTGCTGAGCCAAAAGACGTTGGTATTCTTCGTCCGTCATCTGATTCTTTCTTGACTCCACGTTCTCCTCAAAATTTGTCTCCTTTGATTCGATTTCTTTGATGATGTTGTTCAGGTTGGGATTTTGTTCGATATTCTCCTAAAGTCACGAAAAGATGGAATAATCTTGTCACTGGTACAGGAGGGGGAAGGGGGCATCACATCCAAAAATGTCATTGCGGACACAAACAAAACTTATAAGAAAACGTGAAAAGTTAAAGCGCCCACCCAACATTTTCTTTCACTGGTAACATATCCCAACCTCAATCAATGCTGTTTACATTCCTTTATCATGGTCCACTTTAATTCTAGTTCTATATACAGAAAATAGTATTGAAAGCTTGAAAATACCTTATCTAGTCTTTGATTTATGGTAGGGGTGGGGCTTGGATTTGCCTATAAATGAGGGGACTAGCCTCACCAACAGGGGACAGGATAAAATGTACATTACACATATATACCTATCACCCCAGACAAATTACACAATTTAGCTGATGTTACCAGGAAGGCAGAAAAGCTCAGGTGGTAAAGAGCTGGTCTTTCATACCAATGATCTCTGGTACAAGCTCAGACTTGGACAGAGATTTTCAAACTCCTGCTGTTGCATAAAATAAAATAGATACCTTTACAAAGATAGCAAGCCACACTTCATGCCAATACTCAGGAAGTGTGACACTTTAACAAGTCACATCCTTAAAGCAGCATGGGACTAACTTTACCTTACCTGTTAATTACTCTAAAAGCTTCCACAAATTTCTCTTCAAAAAGCGAAGAATAGTACATTGAAATATGAAATCACTTCTAGTAAAAGTTTGCACAAACTCACAAAAACAGTTCACTATTTGGTCTTAAGCTCCTTAAAGCAATTGCATATCTTATTGAAAATTTAAAAGTAAATGTATTTCTAAAACGAATGTGCCCCTCAAAAAAAAGTCAATGCCATACCTCTTTAAGCAACATAGCCCTTCTCCGTCTCCGCTCCTCAAGTTTATCCTTGAAGTTCATATTCTGCCTCCTGAGCGAAGAGGTCATCTTGCCGTTCAACCTCTCCATCTCCTCCTCATGTTGGGCTAAGAGACGCTTGTACTCTTCATCTGACATTTGACCCTTTCTTGATTCCACATTCATCTCAAAATCTGCCTCTTTCTTATCGATCTCTTGCACGACAGAATTCAACTCCAAGTTTTCATCAAGGTTTTCCTGGAATAAAAGCAATCATTTGAAAAAAATAAAAGCACTTAGTTTCATTTCATCTACTGTATCTACCTATGTATGGCAGAGGAATGAATACAATCTCAAGGCCGGCATGATGTCATCATGGACTTATCTAAAGCAAAACGTGCGGGATCCACTCGCTATAGGTTATCAGCGCAGACTTAGTAAATGATAATACAAATGCAAAATCTCTAATTTGGATACTTCATGGTCTCCAAACTTGTGCACCAAATAATAGAACAGATCTTCAGCATAATAATAATAATAAAAATAATAATAATAATAATAATAATAATAATAATAATAATAATAATAATAATAATAATAATAATAATAATAATAATAATAATAAAATAATAATAATAATAATAATAAATGTTATTCACACCAAAGTACCATGGCGCTTACAAAGTAAAATGAAACAAAATGAAAAATATTAAAATAAGTGGGTCTTTAAGAGTTTTTTTAAATACTGTGGTGGATGGAGAAGTTCTCATGTGGGTGGGTAAGGTGTTCCAGGATCTGGATGCAAGTATTTCAAATCTCAAAGCATAAGGCAAGTTCCACAGAAAGAGGGACATAAAGCATGAAAATTAAAAATAATTTGATGGAGCAGAATAGTTGCTTTTAGAATCCACTAATATGTGAAATTTCATGATCAAAGTAAAATTTCACAATTGTTCAAGTATTTATGCAAAATAAATGCTGCCCTCTAAAAGTACCATGCAATACAAATGGTAATTTTTTTAGGTCATTTTTTGCCAAAGTTTCACCCAAATTTTCTTTAGTAACTTTTTAGATTGAATGTGTTTCAGTGGTTAAGGTATGTACTTGCAGGTGCATGCATATAATATACATATTTATGCAGTAGTAGACTTAATGACTGGATTTTTTGAAGCATGTTTGAGAAATTGTCAATGTAACACCGTCACACTTTTTCAGAAAAGTATCTATAACTCTAAGTAGAGATGAAGTATAAAAGATATGTTTCAAATCCTCTCCATTCAGACTGATATTAGTTATACCCAATAAATTGGATTTAATTTATTTTCAAACATATGGGGAAAAATAAACATGTAACACCCATCACAAATTGTGTGACAGGTGTTACATACATTGTAAAAAATGCAGTATGTAATACATGATAAGTAAAAGACATTCAAAACTCAAGGAGATTTACAAAGTTCAGTAGATTACTTCACAGAGTTTTACATGTATTCATCAAATTTGAAAAACCTGTCTGTATTTATGTAACACCCGTCATGAATGTTTGCTCACCGCAGTCTCATCTGTTGTAGCATTTGTCTGACTTTTTCCTTCCAAGTTAAGTAGAAGCTTATATACTATATCTAGGGGTGGTACTGCATTGGGATATTACCACTTACTATTTGAGATGAATTATTCTGAAGTTCAGAAATTGTCTCTGAATATCACATTAGAGATTTGGTAATTATGGGAAAAATCAAGTTGAACTGAAATTTTCCACTATGAATATATTTTGTACATACTGGTAAATGCACACAAAATTAGGTTTGTTTCCACCTTGAATTGTGCCCTGTTTAAACCCATGAAAATCATTTTGGTCATTATTTTATCATCGAATACCCGGCTTCCCAACCTTGCAAAAGGAACTATGTGAACAATCTGCTATGACATCATAAATTTGCATATTTTTCTTACATGATCACTTCTGGAATTTAAAAAGTTCAATTTTGCTTATGATTTTTTAAAGGTTTACTTCAGTGGTCAAGCAAGTCTATCTCACATGAAAGAAGACTTCAAAAGAAACAAAATGGTGAAGAAAGCATTTGAAAATCTTATTCCCGACAGGAGATATTCAAGTTTAAAGTTTGGTATCATTTCTGTTCAAACAACTGAAATCAGACCTGACCAGTTCCAATACTCCATAAGGCAGTCCTGACCAGTTCCAATACTCCATAAGGCAGTCCTGACCAGTTCCAATATTCCATAAGGTAGTCCTGACCAGTTCCAATACTCCATAAGGTAGTCCTGACCAGTTCCAATACTCCATAAGGTAGTCCTGACCAGTTCCAATACTCCATAAGGCAGTCCTAACCAGTTCTAATACTCCATAAGGCAGTCCTAACCAGTTCCAATACTCCATAAGGCAGTCCTAACCACTTCCAATACTCCATAAGGCAGTCCTAACCAGTTCCAATACTCCATAAGGCGGTCCTGACCAGTTCCAATACTATAAGGCAGTCCGAACCAGTTCCAATACTCCATAAGGTAGTCCTAACCAGTTCCAATACTCCATAAGGCAGTCCTAATACTCCATAAGGCAGTCCTGACCAATACTTCATAAGGCAGTTCTGACCAGTTCCAATACTCCATAAGGCAGTCCTGACCAGTTCCAATACTCCATAAGGCAGTCCTGACCAGTTCCAATACTTCATAAGGCAGTCCTAACAAGTTCCAATACTCCATAAGGCAGTCCTGACCAGTTCCAATACTCCATAAAGCGGCCACATATAATGAAACACCCGCTACTACAATTATTTTAGTGCCAGAACTCTTTAAGATTGTTGAGTTCCTTAGCTTTTGTAATGCTTTATTACAAAAAAGTTCCAACTTATATTTGATGATTAAAAGTTGCTTAATTGCTTTTTTAACTTCACAGGGTTTTACATGTATTCATCAAATTTGAAAAACCTGTCTGTTTTTATGTAACACCCGTCATGAATGTTTGCTCACCGCAGTCTCATCTGTTGTAGCATTAGTCTGACTTTTTCCTTCCGAGTTAAGTAGAAGCCGATACACAATATCTAGGGGTGGTACTGCATTGGGATATTAACAGTTACTATTTGAGATAAATTATTCTGAAGTTCAGAAATTGTCTCTGAATATCACATTAGAGATTTGGTAATTATGGGAAAAATCAAGTTGAACTGAAATTTTCCACTATGAATATATTTTGTACATACTGGTAAATGCACACAAAATTAGGTTTGTTTCCACCTTGAATTGTGCCCTGTTTAAACCCATGAAAATCATTTTGGTCATTATTTTATCATCGAATACCCGGCTTCCCAACCTTGCAAAAGGAACTATGTGAACAATCTGCTATGACATCATAAATTTGCATATTTTTCTTACATGATCACTTCTGGAATTTAAAGAGTTCAATTCTGCTTAGAATTTTTTAAAGGATTACTTCAGTGGTCAAGCAAGTCTATCTTACATGAAAGAAGACTTCAAAAGAAACAAAATGGTGAAGAAAGCATTCAGTCCTAACCAGTTCCAATACTCCATAAGGCAGTCCTAACCAGTTCCAATACTCCATAAGGCAGTACTAACCAGTTCCAATACTCCATAAGGCGGTCCTGACCAGTTCCAATACTCCATAAGGCAGTCCTAACCAGTTCCAATACTCCATAAGGCAGTCCTGACCAGTTCCAATACTCCATAAGGCAGTCCTAACCAGTTCCAATACTCCATAAGGCAGTCCTAACCAGTTCCAATACTCCATAAGGCAGTCCTAACCAGTTCCAATACTCCATAAGGCGGTCCTGACCAGTTCCAATACTCCATAAGGCAGTCCTAACCAGTTTCAATACACCATAAGGCAGTCCTAACCAGTTCCAATACTCCATAAGGCAGTCCTAACCAGTTCCAATACTCCATAAGGCAGTCCTCACCAGCTCCAATACTCCATAAGGCGGCCACATATAATGTAACACCCGCCACTACAATTATTTTAGTGCCAGAACTCTTTAAGATTGTTGAGTTCCTTAGCTTTTGTAATGCTTTATTACAAGAATGTTCCAACTTATATTTGATGATTAAAAGTTGCTAATTGCTTTTTTAACTTCACAGAGTTTTACATGTATTCATCAAATTTGAAAAACCAGTCTGTATTTATGTAACACCCGTCATGTTTGCTCACCGCAGTCTCATCTGTTGTAGCATTTGTCTGACTTTTTCTTTCCGAGTTAGGTAGAAGTTTATATACTATATCTAGGGGTGGTACTGCATTGGGATATTAACAGTTACTATTTGAGATAAATTATTCTGAAGTTCAGAAGTTGTCTCTGAATATCACATAAGAGATTTGGTAATGCAAGGAAAACTCAAGTTGAACTGAAGTTTTCCATTATGAATACATTTTGTACATACTGGTAAATGCACACAAAATTAGGTTTGTTTCCTTCTTGAATTGTGCTCTGTTTACACCCATGAAAATTATTCTGGTCATTATTTATCATCGAATACCCGGCTTCCCAACCTTGCAAAAGGAACTATGTGAGCAATCTGCTATGACATCATAAATTTGCATATTTTTCTTACATGATTACTTCTGGAATTTAAAAAGTTCAATTTTGCTTATGATTTTTTAAAGGTTTACTTCAGTGGTCAAGCAAGTCCATCTCACATGAAAGAAAACTTCAAAAGAAACAAAATGGTGAAGAAAGCATTTGAAAATCTTATTCCGTATAGGAGATATTCAAGTTTAAAGTTTGGTATCATTTCTGTTCAAACAACTGAAATCAGTCCTGACCAGTTCCAATACTCCATAAGGCAGTCCTGACCAGTTCTAATACTCCATAAGGCAGTCCTGACCAGTTCCAATATTCCATAAGGCAGTCCTAACCAGTTCCAATACTCCATAAGGCAGTCCTGACCAGTTCCAATACTCCATAAGGCGGTCCTAACCAGTTCCAATACTCCATAAGGCAGTCCTAACCAGTTCCAATACTCCATAAGGCAGTCCTAACCAGTTCCAATACTCCATAAGGCAGTCCTCACCAGCTCCAATACTCCATAAGGCGGCCACATATAATGTAACACCTGCCACTACAATTATTTTAGTGCCAGAACTCTTTAAGATTGTTGAGTTCCTTAGCTTTTGTAATGCTTTATTACAAGAATGTTCCAACTTATATTTGATGATTAAAAGTTGCTAATTGCTTTTTTAACTTCACATGTATTCATCAAATTTGAAAAACCTGTCTGTATTTATGTAACACCCGTCATGAATGTTTGCTCACCGCAGTCTCATCTGTTGTAGCATTTGTCTGACTTTTTCCTTCCGAATTAGGTAGAAGCTTATATACTATATCTAGGGGTGGTACTGCATTGGGATATTAACAGTTACTATTTGAGATAAATTATTCTGAAGTTCAGAAGTTGTCTCTGAATATCACATAAGAGATTTGTAATGCAAGGAAAACTCAAGTTGAACTGAAGTTTTCCATTATGAATACATTTTGTACATACTGGTAAATGCACACAAAATTAGGTTTGTTTCCTTCTTGAATTGTGCTCTGTTTACACCCATGAAAATTATTCTGGTCATTATTTTATCATCGAATACCCGGCTTCCCAACCTTGCAAAAGGAACTATGTGAACAATCTGCTATGACATCATAAATTTGCATATTTTTCTTACATGATCACTTCTGGAATTTAAAAAGTTCAATTTTGCTTATAATTTTTTAAAGGTTTACTTCAGTGGTCAAGCAAGTCTATCTCACATGAAAGAAGACTTCAAAAGAAACAAAATGGTGCAGAAAGCATTTGAAAATCTTATTCCCTACAGGAGATATTCAAGTTTAAAGTTTGGTATCATTTCTGTTCAAACAACTGAAATCAGACCTGACCAGTTCCAATACTCCATAAGGCAGTCCTGACCAGTTCCAATACTCCATAAGGCAGTCCTGACCAGTTCCAATATTCCATAAGGCAGTCCTGACCAGTTCCAATACCCCATAAGGCAGTCCTGACCAGTTTCAATACTCCATAAGGCAGTCCTAACCAGTTCCAATACTCCATAAGGCAGTCCTAACCAGTTCCAATACTCCATAAGGCAGTCCTAACCAGTTCCAATACTCCATAAGGCAGTCCTAACCAGTTCCAATACTCCATAAGGCAGTCCTAACCAGTTCCAATACTCCATAAGGCGGTCCTGACCAGTTCCAATACTATATAAGGCAGTCTGAACCAGTTCCAATACTCCATAAGTTCCAATACTCCATAAGGCAGTCCTAACCAGTTCCAATACTCCATAAGGCCTAACCAGTTCCTAATACTCCATAAGGCAGTCCTGACCAGTTCCAATACTTCCTGATAAGGCAGTCCTGACCAGTTCCAATACTCCATAAGGCAGTCCTGACCAGTTCCAATACTCCATAAGGCAGTCCTGACCAGTTCCAATACTCCATAAGGCAGTCCTAACCAGTTCCAATACTTCATAAGGCAGTCCTAACAAGTTCCAATACTCCATAAGGCAGTCCTGACCAGTTCCAATACTCCATAAAGCGGCCACATATAATGAAACACCCGCTACTACAATTATTTTAGTGCCAGAACTCTTTAAGATTGTTGAGTTCCTTAGCTTTTGTAATGCTTTATTACAAAAAAGTTCCAACTTATATTTGATGATTAAAAGTTGCTTAATTGCTTTTTTAACTTCACAGGGTTTTACATGTATTCATCAAATTTGAAAAACCTGTCTGTTTTTATGTAACACCCGTCATGAATGTTTGCTCACCGCAGTCTCATCTGTTGTAGCATTAGTCTGACTTTTTCCTTCCGAGTTAAGTAGAAGCCGATATACAATATCTAGGGGTGGTACTGCATTGGGATATTAACAGTTACTATTTGAGATAAATTATTCTGAAGTTCAGAAATTGTCTCTGAATATCACATAAGAGATTTGGTAATGCAAGGAAAACTCAAGTTGAACTGAAGTTTTCCATTATGAATACATTTTGTACATACTGGTAAATGCACACAAAATTAGGTTTGTTTCCTTCTTGAATTGTGCTCTGTTTACACCCATGAAAATTATTCTGGTCATTATTTTATCATCGAATACCCGGCTTCCCAACCTTGCAAAAGGAACTATGTGAGCAATCTGCTATGACATCATAAATTTGCATATTTTTCTTACATGATCACTTCTGGAATTTAAAAAGTTCAATTTTGCTTATGATTTTTTAAAGGTTTACTTCAGTGGTCAAGCAAGTCTATCTCACATGAAAGAAGACTTCAAAAGAAACAAAATGGAGAAGAAAGCATTAGAAAATCTTATTCCCTACAGGAGATATTCAAGTTTAAAGTTTGGTATCATTTCTGTTCAAACAACTGAAATCAGACCTGACCAGTTCCAATACTCCATAAGGCAGTCCTGACCAGTTCCAATACTCCATAAGGCAGTCCTGACCAGTTCCAATATTCCATAAGGCAGTCCTGACCAGTTCCAATACTCCATAAGGCAGTCCTGACCAGTTCCAATACTCCATAAGGCAAAGTTCCAATACTCCATAAGGCAGTCCTAACCAGTTCCAATACTCCATAAGGCAGTCCTAACCAGTTCCAATACTCCATAAGGCAGTCCTAACCAGTTCCAATACTCCATAAGGCAGTCCTAACCAGTTCCAATACTCCATAAGGCAGTCCTAACCAGTTCCAATACTCCATAAGGCGGTCCTGACCAGTTCCAATACTATATAAGGCAGTCCTGAACCAGTTCCAATACTCCATAAGGTAGTCCTAACCAGTTCCAATACTCCATAAGGCAGTCCTAATACTCCATAAGGCAGTCCTGACCAATACTTCATAAGGCAGTTCTGACCAGTTCCAATACTCCATAAGGCAGTCCTGACCAGTTCCAATACTCCGTAAGGCAGTCCTGACCAGTTCCAATACTCCATAAGGCAGTCCTAACAAGTTCCAATACTCCATAAGGCAGTCCTGACCAGTTCCAATACTCCATAAGGCAGTCCTGACCAGTTCCAATACTCCATATAATAATGAAACACCCGCTACTACAATTATTTTAGTGCCAGAACTCTTTAAGATTGTTGAGTTCCTTAGCTTTTGTAATGCTTTATTACAAAAAGTTCCAACTTATATTTGATGATTAAAAGTTGCTTAATTGCTTTTTTAACTTCACAGGGTTTTACATGTATTCATCAAATTTGAAAAACCTGTCTGTTTTTATGTAACACCCGTCATGAATGTTTGCTCACCGCAGTCTCATCTGTTGTAGCATTAGTCTGACTTTTTCCTTCCGAGTTAAGTAGAAGCCGATATACAATATCTAGGGTGGTACTGCATTGGGATATTAACAGTTACTATTTGAGATAAATTATTCTGAAGTTCAGAAATTGTCTCTGAATATCACATTAGAGATTTGGTAATTATGGGAAAAATCAAGTTGAACTGAAATTTTCCACTATGAATACATTTTGTACATACTGGTAAATGCACACAAAAATAGGTTTGTTTCCCCCTTGAATTGTGCCCTGTTTACACCCATGAAAATCATTTTGGTCATTATTTTATCATCGAATACCCGGCTTCCCAACCTTGCAAAAGGAACTATGTGAACAATCTGCTGTGACATCATAAATTTGCATATTTTTCTTACATGATCACTTCTGGAAATTAAAAAGTTCAATTTTGCTTAGGACTTTTTAAAGGATTACTTCAGTAGTCAAGCAAGTCTATCTTACATAAAAGAAGACTTCAAAAGAAACAAAATGGTGAAGAAAGCATTTGAAAATCTTATTCCCTACAGGAGATATTCAAGTTTAAAGTTTGGTATCATTTCTGTTCAAACAACTGAAATCACACCTGACCAGTTCCAATACTCCATAAGGCAGTCCTGACCAGTTCCAATACTCCATAAGGCAGTCCTGACCAGTTCCAATATTCCATAAGGCAGTCCTGACCAGTTCCAATACTCCATAAGGCAGTCCTGACCAGTTCCAATACTCCATAAGGCAGTCCTGACCAGTTCCAATACTCCATAAGGCAGTCCTAACCAGTTCCAATACTCCATAAGGCAGTCCTAACCAGTTCCAATACTCCATAAGGCAGTCCTAACCAGTTCCAATACTCCATAAGGCAGTCCTAACCAGTTCCAATACTCCATAAGGCAGTCCTAACCAGTTCCAATACTCCATAAGGCAGTCCTAACCAGTTCCAATACTCCATAAGGCAGTCCTAACCAGTTCCAATACTCCATAAGGCAGTCCTAACCAGTTCCAATACTCCATAAGGCAGTCCTGACCAGTTCCAATACTCCAGTTCCAAGGCAGTCCTGACCAGTTCCAATACTCCATAAGGCAGTCCTGACCAGTTCCAATACTTCCATAAGGCAGTCCTGACCAGTTCCAATACTCCATAAGGCAGTCTGACATAAGGCAGTCCTAAACCAGTTCCAATACTCCATAAGGCAGTCCTGACCAGTTCCAATACTCCATAAGGCAGTCCTTCAATTTGAGATAAATTATTCCAGTTCCAATACACCATAAGGCAGTCCTAACCAGTTCCTGAATTCCAATACTCCATAAAGCAGTCCTAACCAGTTACAATACTCCATAAGGCAGTCCTAACCAGTTCCAATACTCCATAAGGCAGTCCTGACCAGTTCCAATACTCCATAAGGCAGTCCTGACCAGTTCCAATACTCCATAAGGCAGTCCTAACCAGTTCCAATACTCCATAAGGCAGTCCTAACCAGTTCCAATACTCCATAAGGCAGTCCTAACCAGTTCCAATACTCCATAAGGCAGTCCTGACCAGTTCCAATACTCCATAAGGCAGTCCTAACCAGTTCCAATACTCCATAAGGCAGTCCTAACCAGTTCCAATACTCCATAAGGCAGTCCTAACCAGTTCCAATACTCCATAAGGTGGTCCTGACCAGTTCCAATACTCCATAAAGCAGTCCTGACCAGTTCCAATACTCCATAAGGCAGTCCTAAACAGTTCCAATACTCCATAAGGCAGTCCTAACCAGTTCCAATATTCCATAAGGCAGTCCTAACCAGTTCCAATACTCCATAAGGTGGTCCTGACCAGTTCCAATACTCCATAAAGCAGTCCTAACCAGTTCCAATACACCATAAGGCAGTCCTAACCAGTTCCAATACTCCATAAGGCAGTCCTGACCAGTTCCAATATTCCATAAGGCAGTCCTGACCAGTTCCAATACTCCATAAGGCAGTCCTAAACAGTTCCAATACTCCATAAGGCAGTCCCAACAAGTTCCAATACTCCATAAGGCAGTCCTGACCAGTTCCAATACTCCATAAAGCGGCCACATATAATGAAACACCCGCTACTACAATTATTTTAGTGCCAGAACTCTTTAAGATTGTTGAGTTCCTTAGCTTTTGTAATGCTTTATTACAAAAAGTTCCAACTTATATTTGATGATTAAAAGTTGCTTAATTGCTTTTTAACTTCACAGGGTTTTACATGTATTCATCAAATTTGAAAAACCTGTCTGTTTTTATGTAACACCCGTCATGAATGTTTGCTCACCGCAGTCTCATCTGTTGTAGCATTTGTCTGACTTTTTCCTTCCAAGTTAAGTAGAAGCTTATATACTATATCTAGGGGTGGTACTGCATTGGGATATTAACAGTTACTATTTGAGATAAATTATTCCGAAGTTCAGAAATTGTCTCTGAATATCACATTAAAGATTTGGTAATTATGGGAAAAATCAAGTTGAACTGAAGTGTTCCACTATGAATACATTTTGTACATACTGGTAAATGCACACAAAAATAGGTTTGTTTCCCCCTTGAATTGTGCCCTGTTTACACCCATGAAAATCATTTTGGTCATTATTTTATCATCGAATACCCGGCTTCCCAACCTTGCAAAAGGAACTATGTGAACAATCTGCTATGACATCATAAATTTGCATATTTTTCTTACATGATCACTTCTGGAATTTAAAAGTTCAATTTGCTTAGAATTTTTAAAGGTTTACTTCAGTGGTCAAGCAAGTCTATCTTACATGAAAGAAGACTTCAAAAGAAACAAAATGGTGAAGAAAGCATTTGAAAATCTTATTCCAATACTCCATAGGAGAATTCAAAAAGTTTGGTATCATTTCTGTTCAAACAACTGAAATCCATAAGGCAGTCCTAACCAGTTCCAATACTCCATAAGGCAGTCCTGACCAGTTCCAATACTCCATAAGGCAGTCCTGACCAGTTCCAATATTCCATAAGGCAGTCCTGACCAGTTCCAATACTCCATAAGGCAGTCCTGACCAGTTCCAATACTCCATAAGGCAGTCCTAACCAGTTCCAATACTCCATAAGGCAGTCCTAACCAGTTCCAATACTCCATAAGGCAGTTCCTAACCAGTTCCAATACTCCATAAGGCAGTCCTAACCAGTTCCAATACTCCATAAGGCAGTCCTAACCAGTTCCAATACTCCATAAGGCAGTCCTAACCAGTTCCAATACTCCATAAGGCAGTCCTAACCAGTTCCAATACTCCAGTAAGTTCCAATACTCCATAAGCAGTCCTAACCAGTTCCAATACTCCATAAGGCAGTCCTAACCAGTTCCAATACTCCATAAGGCAGTCCTAACCAGTTCCAATACTCCATAAGGCAGTCCTAACCAGTTCCAATACTCCATAAGGCAGTCCTGACCAGTTCCAATACTCCATAAAGCAGTCCTGACCAGTTCCAATACTCCATAAGGCAGTCCTGACCAGTTCCAATACTCCATAAGGCAGTCCTAACCAGTTCCAATACAGTTCCAACCAGTTCCAATACATAAGGCAGTCCTGACCAGTTCCAATACTCCATAAGGCAGTCCTGACCAGTTCCAATACTCCATAAGGCAGTCCTAACCAGTTCCAATACTCCATAAGGCAGTCCTGACCAGTTCCAATACTCCATAAGGCAGTCCTAACGTTCCAATATAGTTCTCCATAAGGCAGTCCTAACCAGTTCCAATACTCCATAAGGCAGTCCTAACCAGTTCCAATACTCCATAAGGCAGTCCTAACCAGTTCCAATATTCCATAAGGCAGTCCTGACCAGTTCCAATACTCCATAAGGCAGTCCTAAACAGTTCCAATACTCCATAAGGCAGTCCCAACAAGTTCCAATACTCCATAAGGCAGTCCTGACCAGTTCCAATACTCCATAAAGCGGCCACATATAATGAAACACCCGCTACTACAATTATTTTAGTGCCAGAACTCTTTAAGATTGTTGAGTTCCTTAGCTTTTGTAATGCTTTATTACAAAAAGTTCCAACTTATATTTGATGATTAAAAGTTGCTTAATTGCTTTTTTAACTTCACAGGGTTTTACATGTATTCATCAAATTTGAAAAACCTGTCTGTTTTTATGTAACACCCGTCATGAATGTTTGCTCACCGCAGTCTCATCTGTTGTAGCATTAGTCTGACTTTTTCCTTCCGAGTTAAGTAGAAGCCGATATACAATATCTAGGGGTGGTACTGCATTGGGATATTAACAGTTACTATTTGAGATAAATTATTCTGAAGTTCAGAAATTGTCTCTGAATATCACATTAGAGATTTGTAATTATGGGAAAAATCAAGTTGAACTGAAATTTTCCACTATGAATATATTTTGTACATACTGGTAAATGCACACAAAATTAGGTTTGTTTCCCCTTGAATTGTGCCCTGTTTACACCCATGAAAATCATTTTGGTCATTATTTTATCATTGAATACCCGGCTTCCCAACCTTGCAAAAGGAACTATGTGAACAATCTGCTATGACATCATAAATTTGCATATTTTTCTTACATGATCACTTCTGGAATTTAAAGAGTTCAATTCTGCTTAGAATTTTTAAAGGTTTACTTCAGTGGTCAAGCAAGTCTATCTTACATGAAAGAAGACTTCAAAAGAAACAAAATGGTGAAGAAAAATCATTCAGTCCTAACCAGTTCCAATACTCCATAAGGCAGTCCTGACCAGTTCCAATACTCCATAAGGCAGTCCTGACCAGTTCCAATACTCCATAAGGCAGTCCTGACCAGTTCCAATACTCCATAAGGCAGTCCTAACCAGTTCCAATTCCAATACTCCATAAGGCAGTCCTAACCAGTTCCAATACTCCATAAGGCAGTCCTAACCAGTTCCAATACTCCAAGGCAGTCCTCCAGTTCCAATAATAAGGCAGTCCTAACCAGTTCCAATACTCCATAAGGCAGTCCTAACCAGTTCCAATACTCCATAAGGCAGTCCTGACCAGTTCCAATACTCCATAAGGCAGTTCCAATACTCCATAAGGCAGTCCTAACCAGTTCCAATACTCCATAAGGCAGTCCTAACCAGTTCCAATACTCCATAGGCACCTGACCATTCCAAGGCAGTCCTAACCAGTTCCAATACTCCATAAGGCATCCTGAAGTTCCAATCCTAACCAGTTCCAGTTCCAATACTCCATAAGGCAGTCCATAAGGCAGTCCTAACCAGTTCCAATATTCCATAAAGTCCCACATATAATGAAACTCCATAAGGCAGTCCTAACCAGTTCCAATACTCCATAAGGCAGTCCTAACCAGTTCCAATACACCATAAGGCAGTCCTAACCAGTTCCAATACTCCATAAGGCAGTCCTCCTCCATAAGGCAGTCCTAACCAGTTCCAATACTCCATAAGGCAGTCCTGAACCAGTTCCAATACTCCATAAGGCAGTCCTAACCAGTTCCAATACAGTCCTGACCAGTTCCATAAGTCCTGACCAGTTCCAATACTCCATAAGGCAGTCCTAACCAGTTCCAATACTCCATAAGGCAGTCCTAACCAGTTCCAATACTCCATAAGGCAGTCCTTCACCCAGCTCCAGTTCCAATAAGGCAGTCCAATATAAGGCAGTCCTAACCAGCCACATATAATGTAACACCTGCCACTACAATTATTTTAGTGCCAGAACTCTTTAAGATTGTTGAGTTCCTTAGCTTTTGTAATGCTTTATTACAAGAATGTTCCAACTTATATTTGATGATTAAAAGTTGCTAATTGCTTTTTTAACTTCACATGTATTCATCAAATTTGAAAAACCTGTCTGTATTTATGTAACACCCGTCATGAATGTTTGCTCACCGCAGTCTCATCTGTTGTAGCATTTGTCTGACTTTTTCCTTCCGAGTTAGGTAGAAGCTTATATACTATATCTAGGGGTGGTACTGCATTGGGATATTAACAGTTACTATTTGAGATAAATTATTCTGAAGTTCAGAAGTTGTCTCTGAATATCACATAAGAGATTTGGTAATGCAAGGAAAACTCAAGTTGAACTGAAGTTTTCCATTATGAATACATTTTGTACATACTGGTAAATGCACACAAAATTAGGTTTGTTTCCTTCTTGAATTGTGCTCTGTTTACACCCATGAAAATTATTCTGGTCATTATTTATCATCGAATACCCGGCTTCCCAACCTTGCAAAAGGAACTATGTGAGCAATCTGCTATGACATCATAAATTTGCATATTTTTCTTACATGATCACTTCTGGAATTTAAAAAGTTCAATTTTGCTTATGATTTTTTAAAGGTTTACTTCAGTGGTCAAGCAAGTCTATCTCACATGAAAGAAGACTTCAAAAGAAACAAAATGGTGAAGAAAGCATTTGAAAATCTTATTCCGTATAGGAGATATTCAAGTTTAAAGTTTGGTATCATTTCTGTTCAAACAACTGAAATCAGTCCTGACCAGTTCCAATACTCCATAAGGCAGTCCATAAGGCAGTCCTGACCAGTTCCAATACTCCATAAGGCAGTCCTGACCAGTTCCAATATTCCATAAGGCAGTCCTGACCAGTTCCAATACTCCATAAGGCAGTCCTGACCAGTTCCAATACTCCATAAGGCAGTCCTGAGTTCCAGTTCCTGACCAGTTCAATAGTTCCATAAGGCAGTCCTAACCAGTTCCAATACTCCATAAGGCAGTCCTAACCAGTTCCAATACTCCATAAGGCAGTCCTAACCAGTTCCAATACTCCATAAGGCAGTCCTGACCAGTTCCAATACTATAAGGCAGTCCTAACCAGTTCCAATACTCCATAAGGCAGTCCTAACCAGTTCCAATACTCCATAAGGCAGTCCTAACCAGTTCCAATACTCCATAAGGCAGTCCTGACCAGTTCCAATACTCCAGTCCTCCAGTTCCAATACTCCATAAGGCAGTCCTAACCAGTTCCAATACTCCATAAGGCAGTCCTTCCAACTCAGTTCCAATACTCCATAAGGCAGTCCTGACCAGTTCCAATACTCCATAAGGCAGTCCTAACCAGTTCCAATACTCCATAAGGCAGTCCTAACCAGTTCCAATACTCCATCCAGTCCTAATACTCCAAGGCAGTCCTGACCAGTTCCAATACTCCATAAGGCAGTCCTGACCAGTTCCAATACTCCATAAGGCAGTCCTAACCAGTTCCAATACTCCATAAGGCAGTCCTAACAAGTTCCAATACTCCATAAGGCAGTCCTGACCAGTTCCAATACTCCATAAAGCGGCCACATATAATGAAACACCCGCTACTACAATTATTTTAGTGCCAGAACTCTTTAAGATTGTTGAGTTCCTTAGCTTTTGTAATGCTTTATTACAAAAAAGTTCCAACTTATATTTGATGATTAAAAGTTGCTTAATTGCTTTTTTAACTTCACAGGGTTTTACATGTATTCATCAAATTTGAAAAACCTGTCTGTTTTTATGTAACACCCGTCATGAATGTTTGCTCACCGCAGTCTCATCTGTTGTAGCATTAGTCTGACTTTTTCCTTCCGAGTTAAGTAGAAGCCGATATACAATATCTAGGGGTGGTACTGCATTGGGATATTAACAGTTACTATTTGAGATAAATTATTCTGAAGTTCAGAAATTGTCTCTGAATATCACATTAGAGATTTGGTAATTATGGGAAAAATCAAGTTGAACTGAAATTTTCCACTATGAATATATTTTGTACATACTGGTAAATGCACACAAAATTAGGTTTGTTTCCCCCTTGAATTGTGCCCTGTTTACACCCATGAAAATCATTTTGGTCATTATTTTATCATTGAATACCCGGCTTCCCAACCTTGCAAAAGGAACTATGTGAACAATCTGCTATGACATCATAAATTTGCATATTTTTCTTACATGATCACTTCTGGAATTTAAAGAGTTCAATTCTGCTTAGAATTTTTTAAAGGATTACTTCAGTGGTCAAGCAAGTCTATCTTACATGAAAGAAGACTTCAAAAGAAACAAAATGGTGAAGAAAGCATTCAGTCCTAACCAGTTCCAATACTCCATAAGGCAGTCCTAACCAGTTCCAATACTCCATAAGGCAGTCCTAACCAGTTCCAATACTCCATAAGGCGGTCCTGACCAGTTCCAATACTCCATAAGGCAGTCCTAACCAGTTCCAATACTCCATAAGGCAGTCCTAACCAGTTCCAATACTCCATAAGGCAGTCCTGACCAGTTCCAATACTCCATAAGGCAGTCCTAACCAGTTCCAATACTCCATAAGGCAGTCCTAACCAGTTCCAATACTCCATAAGGCAGTCCAGTTCCAATACTCCATAAGGCAGTCCTGACCAGTTCCAATACTCCATAAGGCAGTCCTAACCAGTTCCAATACTCCATAAGGCAGTCCTAACCAGTTCCAATACTCCATAAGGCAGTCCTAACCAGTTCCAATACTCCATAAGGCAGTCCTGACCAGTTCCAATACTCCATAAGGCAGTCCTAACCAGTTCCAATACCCATAAGGCAGTTCCAATACTCCATAAGGCAGTCCTAACCAGTTCCAATACTCCATAAGGCAGTCCTAACCAGTTCCAATACTCCATAAGGCAGTCCTCACCAGTTCCAATACTCCATAAGGCGGCCACATATAATGTAACACCCGCCACTACAATTATTTTAGTGCCAGAACTCTTTAAGATTGTTGAGTTCCTTAGCTTTTGTAATGCTTTATTACAAGAATGTTCCAACTTATATTTGATGATTAAAAGTTGCTAATTGCTTTTTTAACTTCACAGAGTTTTACATGTATTCATCAAATTTGAAAAACCTGTCTGTATTTATGTAACACCCGTCATGAATGTTTGCTCACCGCAGTCTCATCTGTTGTAGCATTTGTCTGACTTTTTCCTTCCGAGTTAGGTAGAAGCTTATATACTATATCTAGAGGTGGTACTGCATTGGGATATTAACAGTTACTATTTGAGATAAATTATTCTGAAGTTCAGAAGTTGTCTCTGAATATCACATAAGAGATTTGGTAATGCAAGGAAAACTCAAGTTGAACTGAAGTTTTCCATTATGAATACATTTTGTACATACTGGTAAATGCACACAAAATTAGGTTTGTTTCCTTCTTGAATTGTGCTCTGTTTACACCCATGAAAATTATTCTGGTCATTATTTATCATCGAATACCCGGCTTCCCAACCTTGCAAAAGGAACTATGTGAGCAATCTGCAATGACATCATAAATTTGCATATTTTTCTTACATGATCACTTCTGGAATTTAAAAAGTTCAATTTTGCTTATGATTTTTTAAAGGTTTACTTCAGTGGTCAAGCAAGTCTATCTCACATGAAAGAAGACTTCAAAAGAAACAAAATGGTGAAGAAAGCATTTGAAAATCTTATTCCCATACAGGAGATATTCAAGTTTAAAGTTTGGTATCATTTCTGTTCAAACAACTGAAATCAGTCCTGACCAGTTCCAATACTCCATAAGGCAGTCCTGACCAGTTCCCAGTTCCAATACTCCATAAGGCAGTCCTGACCAGTTCCAATATTCCATAAGGCAGTCCTGACCAGTTCCAATACTCCATAAGGCAGTCCTGACCAGTTCCAATACTCCATAAGGCAGTCCTGACCAGTTCCAATACTCCATAAGGCAGTCCTCCAATACTCCATAAGGCAGTCCTAACCAGTTCCAATACTCCAGTCCTAACCAGTTCCAATACTCCATAAGGCAGTCCTAACCAGTTCCAATACTCCATAAGGCAGTCCTGAGTCCTAACCAGTTCCAATACTCCATAAGGCAGTCCTAACCAGTTCCAATACTCCATAAGGCAGTCCTGACCAGTTCCAATACTATAAGGCAGTCCTAACCAGTTCCAATACTCCATAAGGCCTAGTCCTCCAAAGGCCAACCAGTTCCAATACTCCATAAGGCAGTCCTAACCAGTTCCAATACTCCATAAGGCAGTCCTGACCAGTTCCAATACTATATCCTGAAGGCAGTCCTAACCAGTTCCAATACTCCATAAGGCAGTCCTAACCAGTTCCAATACTCCATAAGGCAGTCCTAAGTTCCAATACTCCATAAGGCAGTCCTGACCAGTTCCAATACTTCCATAAAGGCAGTTCTACTCCAGGTTCCAACCAGTTCCAATACTCCATAAGGCAGTCCTAATACTATCCATAAGGCAGTCCTGACCAGTTCCAATACTCCATAAGGCAGTCCTGACCAGTTCCAATACTCCATAAGGCAGTCCTAACCAGTTCCAATACTTCATAAGGCAGTCCTAACAAGTCCCAATACTCCATAAGGCAGTCCTGACCAGTTCTAATACTCCATAAAGCGGCCACATATAATGAAACACCTGCCACTACAATTATTTTAGTGCCAGAACTCTTTAAGATTGTTGAGTTCCTTAGCTTTTGTAATGCTTTATTACAAAATGTTCCAACTTATATTTGATGATTAAAAGTTGCTAATTGCTTTTTTAACTTCACAGGGTTTTACATGTATTCATCAAATTTGAAAAACCTGTCTGTTTTTATGTAACACCCGTCATGAATGTTTGCTCACCGCAGTCTCATCTGTTGTAGCATTTGTCTGACTTTTTCTTCCGAGTTAAGTAGAAGCCGATATACAATATCTAGGGGTGGTACTGCATTGGGATATTAACAGTTACTATTTGAGATAAATTATTCTGAAGTTCAGAAATTGTCTCTGAATATCACATTAGAGATTTGGTAATTATGGGAAAAATCAAGTTGAACTGAAATTTTCCATTATGAATATATTTTGTACATACTGGTAAATGCACACAAAATTAGGTTTGTTTCCTTCTTGAATTGTGCCCTGTTTACACCCATGAAAATCATTTTGGTCATTATTTTATCATCGAATACCCGGCTTCCCAACCTTGCAAAAGGAACTATGTGAACAATCTGCTATGACATCATAAATTTGCATATTTTTCTTACATGATCACTTCTGGAATTTAAAAGTTCAATTTTGCTTAGATTTTTAAAGGTTTACTTCAGTGGTCAAGCAAGTCTATCTTACATGAAAGAAGACTTCAAAAGAAACAAAATGGTGAAGAAAGCATTTGAAGAGATATTCAAGTTTAAAGTTTGGTATCATTTCTGTTCAAACAACTGAAATCAGTCCTGACCAGTTCCAATAGTTCCAATACTCCATAAGGCAGTCCTAACCAGTTCCAATACTCCAATACTAAAGGCAGTCCTAACCAGTTCCAATTCCATAAGGCAGTCCTGACCAGTTCCAGGCAGTCCTGAAGTTCCAATACTCCATAAGGCAGTCCTAACCAGTTCCAATACTCCATAAGGCAGTCCTAACCAGTTCCAATACTCCATAAGGTTCCAATACCTGACCAGTTCCAATACTCCATAAGGCAGTCCTAACCAGTTCCAATATTCCAGTTCCAGTTCCAATACTCCATAAGGCAGTCCTAACCAGTTCCAATACTCCATAAGGCAGTCCTAACCAGTTCCAATACTCCATAAGGCAGTCCTAACCAGTTCCAATACTCCATAAGGCAGTCCTAACCAGTTCCAATACTCCATAAGGCAGTCCTAACCAGTTCCAATACTCCATAAGGCAGTCCTGACCAGTTCCAATACTCCATAAGGCAGTCCTAACCAGTTCCAATACTCCATAAGGCAGTCCTAACCAGTTCCAATACTCCATAAGGCAGTCCTAACCAGTTCCAATACTCCATAAGGCAGTCCTCACCAGCTCCAATACTCCATAAGGCAGTCCTGACCAGCTCATATAATGTAACACCCGCCACTACAATTATTTTAGTGCCAGAACTCTTTAAGATTGTTGAGTTCCTTAGCTTTTGTAATGCTTTATTACAAGAATGTTCCAACTTATATTTGATGATTAAAAGTTGCTAATTGCTTTTTTAACTTCACAGAGTTTTACATGTATTCATCAAATTTGAAAAACCTGTCTGTATTTATGTAACACCCGTCATGAATGTTTGCTCACCGCAGTCTCATCTGTTGTAGCATTTGTCTGACTTTTTCCTTCCGAGTTAGGTAGAAGCTTATATACTATATCTAGAGGTGGTACTGCATTGGGATATTAACAGTTACTATTTGAGATAAATTATTCTGAAGTTCAGAAGTTGTCTCTGAATATCACATAAGAGATTTGGTAATGCAAGGAAAACTCAAGTTGAACTGAAGTTTTCCATTATGAATACATTTTGTACATACTGGTAAATGCACACAAAATTAGGTTTGTTTCCTTCTTGAATTGTGCTCTGTTTACACCCATGAAAATTATTCTGGTCATTATTTATCATCGAATACCCGGCTTCCCAACCTTGCAAAAGGAACTATGTGAACAATCTGCTATGACATCATAAATTTGCATATTTTTCTTACATGATCACTTCTGGAATTTAAAAAGTTCAATTTTGCTTATGATTTTTTAAAGGTTTACTTCAGTGGTCAAGCAAGTCTATCTTACATGAAAGAAGACTTCAAAAGAAACAAAATGGTGAAGAAAGCATTTGAAAATCTTATTTCGCATAGGAGATATTCAAGTTTAAAGTTTGGTATCATTTCTGTTCAAACAACTGAAATCAGTCCTGACCAGTTCCATTACTCCATAAGGCAGTCCTGACCAGTTCCAATACTCCATAAGGCAGTCCTGACCAGTTCCAATACCCCATAAGGCAGTCCTAACTAGTTCCAACACTCTAGTTCCAATACTCCATAAGGCAGTCCTGACCAGTTCCAATACTCCATAAGGCAGTCCTGACCAGTTCCAATACTCCATAAGGCAGTCCTAACCAGTTCCAATACTCCATAAGGCAGTCCTAACCAGTTCCAATACTCCATAAGGCAGTCCTAACCAGTTCCAATACTCCATAAGGCAGTCCTAACCAGTTCCAATACTCCATAAGGCAGTCCTAACCAGTTCCAATACTCCATAAGGCAGTCCTGACCAGTTCCAATACTCCATAAGGCAGTCCTAACCAGTTCCAATACTCCATAAGGCAGTCCTAACCAGTTCCAATACTCCATAAGGCAGTCCTAACCAGTTCCAATACTCCATAAGGCAGTCCTAACCAGTTCCAATACTCCATAAGGCAGTCCTGACCAGTTCCAATACTCCATAAGGCAGTCCTAACCAGTTCCAATACTCCATAAGGCCCAAACCAGTTCCAATACTCCATAAGGCAGTCCTGACCAGTTCCAATACTATAAGGCAGTCCTAACCAGTTCCAATACTCCATAAGGCAGTCCTAACCAGTTCCAATACTCCATAAGGCAGTCCTAACCAGTTCAATACTCCATAAGGCAGTCCTGACCAGTTCCAATACTCCATAAGGCAGTCCTGAACCAGTTCCAATACTCCATAAGGCCCAGTTCCAAACCCATAAGGCAGTCCTCCAATACTCCATAAGGCAGTCCTAACCAGTTCCAATACTCCATAAGGCAGTCCTGACCAGTTCCAATACTCCATAAAGCGGTCACATATAATGTAACACCTGCCACTACAATTATTTTAGTGCCAGAACTCTTTAAGATTGTTGAGTTCCTTAGCTTTTGTAATGCTTTATTACAAGAATGTTCCAACTTATATTTGATGATTAAAAGTTGCTAATTGCTTTTTTAACTTCACAGAGTTTTACATGTATTCATCAAATTTGAAAAACCTGTCTGTTTTTATGTAACACCCATCATGAATGTTTGCTCACCGCAGTCTCATCTGTTGTAGCATTTGTCTGACTTTTTCCTTCCGAAGTTAGGTAGAAGCTTATATACTATATCTAGAGGTGGTACTGCATTGGGATATTAACAGTTACTATTTGAGATAAATTATTCTGAAGTTCAGAAGTTGTCTCTGAATATCACATAAGAGATTTGGTAATGCAAGGAAAACTCAAGTTGAACTGAAGTTTTCCATTATGAATACATTTTGTACATACTGGTAAATGCACACAAAATTAGGTTTGTTTCCTTCTTGAATTGTGCCCTGTTTACACCCATGAAAATTATTCTGGTCATTATTTATCATCGAATACCAATCTGCTATGACATCATAAATTTGCATATTTTTCTTACATGATCACTTCTGTTTAAAAGTTCAATTATTTTTTAAAGGTTTACTAGTGGTCAAGCAAGTCTATCTTACATGAAAGAAGACTTCAAAAAAAACAAAATGGTGAAGAAAGCATTCTTATTCCAACATTTCTGTTCAAACAACTTGTTCAAAAGGAACTACTCCATAAGGCAATCCTGTTCCATGACATCAATACTTCCAATACTCCATAAGGCAGTCCTAACCAGTTCCAATACTCCATAAGGCAGTCCTAACCAGTTCCAATACTCCATAAGGCAGTCCTAACCAGTTCCAATACTCCATAAGGCAGTCCTATAAATGAACAAACAAACAAAAATATGTTCCAATACTCCATAAGGCAATCCTAACCAGTTCCAATACTCCATAAGGCAGTCTGAACCAGTTCCAATACTCCATAAGGCAGTCCCAACCAGTTCCAATAAGGCTCCGTTCCAAGGAAGTCCTAATACCAATTTCAATACTCCATAAGGCAGTCCTAACCAGTTTCAATACTCCATAAGGCAGTCCTGACCAGTTCCAATACTCCATAAGGCAGTCCTAACCAGTTCCAATACTCCATAAGGCAGTCCTAACCAGTTCCCGCAAGCGAGGTTCATATAAATGAACAAACAAACAAAAATATGTTCCAATACTCCATAAGGCAATCCTAACCAGTTCCAATACTCCATATCGCAGTCCTAACCAGTTCCAATACTCCATAAGGCAGTCCTGACCAGTTCCAATACTCCATAAGGCAGTCTGAACCAGTTCCAATACTCCATAAGACGGTCCCAACCAGTTCCAATACTCCGTAAGGAAGTCCTAACCAATTTCAATACTCCTTAAGGCAGTCCTAACCAGTTTCAATACTCCATAAGGCAGTCCTGACCAGTTCCAATACTCCATAAGGCGGTCACATATAATGTAACACCTGCCACTACAATTATTTTAGTGCCAGAACTCTTTAAGATTGTTGAGTTCCTTAGCTTTTGTAATGCTTTATTACAAGAAAGTTCCAACTTATATTTGATGATTAAAAGTTGCTAATTGCTTTTTTAACTTCACAGAGTTTTACATGTATTCATCAAATTTGAAAAACCTGTCTGTTTTTATGTAACACCCGTCATGAATGTTTGCTCACCGCAGTCTCATCTGTTGTAGCATTTGTCTGACTTTTTCCTTCCGAGTTAGGTAGAAGCTTATATACTATATCTAGGGGTGGTACTGCATTGGGATATTAACAGTTACTATTTGAGATAAATTATTCTGAAGTTCAGAAGTTGTCTCTGAATATCACATAAGAGATTTGGTAATGCAAGGAAAACTCAAGTTGAACTGAAGTTTTCCATTATGAATACATTTTGTACATACTGGTAAATGCACACAAAATTAGGTTTATTTCCTTCTTGAATTGTGCCCTGTTTACACCCATGAAAATCATTCTGGTCATTATTCTATCATCGAATACCCGGCTTCCCAACCTTGCAAAAGGAACTATGTGAGCAATCTGTTATGACATCAATACTACATAAGGCGGTCCTAACCAGTTCCAATACTCCATAAGGCAGTCCTAACCAGTTCCAATACTCCATAAGGCAGTCCTAACCAGTTCCCGCAAGCGAGGTTCATATAAATGAACAAACAAACAAAAATATGTTCCAATACTCCATAAGGCAATCCTAACCAGTTCCAATACTCCATATCGCAGTCCTAACCAGTTCCAATACTCCATAAGGCAGTCCTGACCAGTTCCAATACTCCATAAGGCAGTCTGAACCAGTTCCAATACTCCATAAGACGGTCCCAACCAGTTCCAATACTCCGTAAGGAAGTCCTAACCAATTTCAATACTCCTTAAGGCAGTCCTAACCAGTTTCAATACTCCATAAGGCAGTCCTGACCAGTTCCAATACTCCATAAGGCGGTCACATATAATGTAACACCTGCCACTACAATTATTTTAGTGCCAGAACTCTTTAAGATTGTTGAGTTCCTTAGCTTTTGTAATGCTTTATTACAAGAATGTTCCAACTTATATTTGATGATTAAAAGTTGCTAATTGCTTTTTAACTTCACAGAGTTTTACATGTATTCATCAAATTTGAAAAACCTGTCTGTATTTATGTAACACCCGTCATGAATGTTTGCTCACCGCAGTCTCATCTGTTGTAGCATTTGTCTGACTTTTTCCTTCCGAGTTAGGTAGAAGCTTATATACTATATCTAGGGTGGTACTGCATTGGGATATTAACAGTTACTATTTGAGATAAATTATTCTGAAGTTCAGAAGTTGTCTCTGAATATCACATAAGAGATTTGGTAATGCAAGGAAAACTCAAGTTGAACTGAAGTTTTCCATTATGAATACATTTTGTACATACTGGTAAATGCACACAAAATTAGGTTTATTTCCTTCTTGAATTGTGCCCTGTTTACACCCATGAAAATCATTCTGGTCATTATTCTATCATCGAATACCCGGCTTCCCAACCTTGCAAAAGGAACTATGTGAGCAATCTGTTATGACATCAATACTACATAAGGCGGTCCTAACCAGTTCCAATACTCCATAAGGCAGTCCTGACCAGTTCCCGCAAGCGAGGATCATGTAAATGAACAAACAAACACAAATATGTTCTGCTATTTATTCTCCTATCCCTCAGAGAAAAAAAACAAAAACACTTACATCTTTTAAAAGCATTTTCCTTCTCCTTCTTCTCTCGTCCAGTTTATCCTTAAAATTCTGATTCTGTTTCTGCATGGATACATTCATCCTGTTGTTCAGTCGTTCCATCTCTTGGTTGTGCTTAGCCAAAAGTCTTAAATACTCGTCGTTCGACATCTGGTCTTTTCTGGATTCAACGTTTTCTTTAAATTCTGTCTCTTTCGTTTGGATTTCTTGTAGCACCGCTTGGAGTTCTGGGTTATCTCCAATGTCATCCTATAAATGACAGCAAAAAAAATATTTCAGCAATTGCAAAGACACTTTCTATTTTGCCTTGTAAAAGATGATTGCAAAGACACTTTTTATTTTGCCTGGTAAAAGACGATTGCAAAGACACTTCTATTTTGCTGGTAAAAGACGATTACAAAGACACTTTCTATTTTGCCTCGTAACAGACGATTGCAAAGACACTTCTATTTTGCAAGGTAAAAGACGATTACAAAGACACTTCTATTTTGCAAGGTAAAAGACGATTGCAAAGACACTTCTATTTTGCAGGGTAAAAGACCATTGCAAAGACACTTCTGTTTTGCCTTGTAAAAGACAATTGCAAAGACACTTCTATTTTGCAGGGTAAAAGGCGAAAACAAAGACACTTTTATTTTGCAAGGTAAAAAAAAATTGCAAAGACACTTCTATTTTGCAGGGTAAAAGACAATTGCAAAGACACTTCAATTTTGCAAGGTAAAAGACGATTGCAAAGACACTTTTTATTTTGAAACGTAAAAGACGATTACAAAGACACTTCTATTTTGCAAGGTAAAAGGCGATTACAAAGACACTTCTATTTTGCAAGGTAAAAGATGATTGCAAAGACACTTCTATTTTGCCTGGTAAAAGACGATTGCAAAAACACTTCTGTTATGCAAGGTAAAAGACGATTGCAAAAGCACTTCCATTTTGCAGGGTAAAAGGCGATTACAAAGACACTTTTATTTTTCAGGGTAAATGACGATTGCCAAAGACACTTCTATTTTGCAGGGTAAAAGACCATTGCAAAGACGCTTCTATTTTGCAATGTAAAAAACGATTGCAAGGACACTTCTATTTTGCAGGGTATAAGACGATTGCAAAGACACTTCTATTTTGCAGGGTAAAAGGCGATTATAAAGACACTTCTATTTTGCAGGGTAAAAGACTATTGCAAAGACACTTCTATTTTGAAAGGTAAAAGACGATTACAAAGACACTTTTGTTTTGCAAGGTAAAAGAAGATTAAAAAGACACTTCTATTTTGCCTGGTAAAAGACCATTGCAAAGACGCTTCTATTTTGCAAGGTAAAAGATGATTGCAAGGACACTTCTATTTTGCCTGGTATAAGACGATTGCAAAGACACTTCTATTTTGCAGGGTAAAAGGCGATTATAAAGACACTTCTATTTTGCAGGGTAAAAGACGATTGCAAAGACACTTCTATTTTGAAAAGTAAAATACGATTACAAAGACACTTCTATTTTGCAAGGTAAAAGGCGATTACAAAGAAACTTTTATTTTGAAAGGTAAAAGATGATTGCAAAAACACTCCTATTTTCCATGGAAAAAACGATTGCAAAGACACTTCTATTTTGAAAAGTAAAATACGATTGCAAAGACACTTCTATTTTGCCTGGTAAAAGACGATTGCAAAGACACTTCTATTTTGCCTGGTAAAAGACAATTGCAAAGATACTTCAATTTTGCAAGGTAAAAGACGATTGCAAAAACACTTCTATTTTGCCTGGTAAAAGACAATTGCAAAGACACTTCTATTTTGAAAGGTAAAATACGATTACAAAGCCACTTCTATTTTGCAAGGTAAAAGGCAATTACAAAGACGCTTCTATTTTGAAAGGTAAAAGATGATTGCAAAGACACTTCTATTTTGCCTGGTAAAAGACGATTGCAAAAACACTCCTATTTTGCCTGATAAAAGACAATTGCAAAGACACTTCTATTTTGAAAAGTAAAATACGATTACAAAGACACTTCTATTTTGCAAGGTAAAAGGCGATTACAAAGAAACTTTTATTTTGAAAGGTAAAAGATGATTGCAAAGACACTTCTATTTTGCCTGGTAAAAGACGATTGCAAAAACACTCCTATTTTCCATGGAAAAAACGATTGCAAAGACACTTCTATTTTGAAAAGAAAAATACGATTGCAAAGACACTTCTATTTTGCCTGGTAAGAGACGATTGCAAAGACACTTCTATTTTGCCTGGTAAAAGACAATTGCAAAGACACTTCAATTTTGCAAGGTAAAAGACGATTGCAAAAACACTTCTATTTTGCCTGGTAAAAGACAATTGCAAAGACACTTCTATTTTGAAAGGTAAAATACGATTACAAAGCCACTTCTATTTTGCAAGGTAAAAGGCAATTACAAAGACGCTTCTATTTTGAAAGGTTAAAGACAATTGCAAAAAAACTTCTATTTTGCCTGGTAAAAGACGATTGCAAAGACACTTCAATTTTGCAAGGTAAAAGACGATTGCAAAAACACTTCTATTTTGCCTGGTAAAAGACAATTGCAAAGACACTTCTATTTTAAAAGGTAAAATACGATTACAAAGCCACTTCTATTTTGCAAGGTAAAAGGCAATCACAAAGACGCTTCTATTTTGAAAGGTAAAAGATGATTGCAAAGACACTTCTATTTTGCCTGGTAAAAGACGATTGCAAAAACACTCCTATTTTCCATGGAAAAAAACGATTGCAAAGACACTTCTATTTTGAAAAGTAAAATACAATTGCAAAGACACTTCTATTTTGCCTGGTAAAAGACAATTGCAAAGACACTTCAATTTTGCAAGGTAAAAGACGATTGCAAAAACACTTCTATTTTGCCTGGTAAAAGACAATTGCAAAGACACTTCTATTTTGAAAGGTAAAATACGATTACAAAGCCACTTCTATTTTGCAAGGTAAAAGGCAATTACAAAGACGCTTCTATTTTGAAAGGTAAAAGATGATTGCAAAGACACTTCTATTTTGCCTGGTAAAAGACGATTGCAAAAACACTCCTATTTTGCATGGAAAAAGACGATTGCAAAGACACTTCTATTTTGAAAGATACAAAACGATTGCAAAGACACTTCTATTTTGCCTGGTAAAAGACGATTGCAAACACACTTCTATTTTGCATAATAAAAGACAATTGTAAAGACACTTCAATTTTGCAAGGTAAAAGATGATTGCAAAGACTTGCTAAATTATCTGACCAGAGTAGAAATCCACTTTTTTTTAAAGGAGGACACTACACAAGCACTTACATGCAACCCTTACTCTACCACGCGGCGATATTATCGCCATTTTTAAAACACCTTTATCTAAATATAAAATCAGGACTTTACCAAAGTCCTATAAGACTAATCTTGGTATCATTTTAAAGTACTCGGATATTTCTTTCACAAACTGTAACTTTATTTATACAGAATTTAGAGAAAAAGTTGCTTGAAAATGGATGAAACCTAAAAATTGCTAAAAAAATTGGCAAAAACTTTTTTTTCTTTCTTGTTTTAAATCTTACAATAACCTCAAGATCACATTTTTGCTTCATAATCAAACATGCAAATCCTAAGACATGATATTATTGATTTCTGGTCTAATTTTTATAATCATCTGTACCTGCAATCTTTTGTTCTGGAGGAATTTCTTCATAATTTCATAAATTTCCACCATTTTTGAGCCGTTTCTTTCTAAAAAATCGTGTACCAAAACCGTACATCGCACATGCTTTGTTGAACCGCCATACAAAAGTGCTTGCAATTTCCCTTCATTTGATATATAAATAAAGGCATACCCCCTGCCTATTTGGACCCTTTCTATGATAATTAAATATTACCACAGCATTTTCAATGACTGTAATGTGGTGGATATGAACGTGACCAGCACACGAGCGCATCTGGTTGAGTCTCATTGATACTGCGTTATAATTTTGATGCTGCAGTTTTCAGGGGTCATTTGACGAAAGTCTTTTTTTGTGTTTTTTCATCTTTCTAAAAATCATAGATTAGCATCATTGGAAAAAAAAATTTCATAAAGAATCTAAATATGTAACACAAATCTGTTTTCAATATTGATAAGAAGTTATACTTGTGCAAAGATTGACCATTTGTTGACAAAATTTAGCCAAAAATTGCTTAATTGCATATTTGTGTCCCATATTTCCTAAATTGGCTTTCATAATACTCAAAAGATAAATATCTTAGCTTCCATTCCAACCAAACTTGTAATAAAAGGAAATGAAAGGAAAGTTGTCTAAAACGCTTATAAAGCCCTGGTAGAGTAGGGGTTAATGCTTTTTGATTATAACATTATTTTACTGAAAAAAAATTAATCTACAAGAATTAGCAGAAAAAAATTAATATAAAGGTATTAGCAGAAAATAAATTAATCTAAAGGTATTAGCTGAAAATAAATTAAACTAGGTATTAGCAGAAAATAAATTAATCTAAAGGTATGAGCAGAAAATAGATTATTCTAAAAGTATTAGCAGAAAATAAATTAATCTAAAGGTATTAGCAGAAAAAAAAATTAATTTAAAGGTATTAGCAGAAAATAAATTAATCTAAAGGTATCAGCAGAAAATCAATTAATCTAAAGGTATTAGTAGAAGAAAATTTTTTTTTTTAAGGTATTAAGCAGAAAATAAATTAATCTAAAGGTATTAGCAGCAAATAAATTAATATAAAGGTATTAGCAGAAAATAAATTAATATAAAGGTATTAGCAGAAAATCAATTAATCTAAAGGTATTAGCAAAAAATCAATTAATCTAAAGGTAATAGCAGAAAATCAATTAATCTAAAGGTATTAGCAGAAAATCAATTAATCTAAAGGTAATAGCAGAAAATCAATTAATCTAAAGGTATTAGAAGAAAATAAAATAATTTAAAGGTATTAGCAGAAAATCAATTAATATCAAGGTATTAGCAGAAAACAAATTAATCTAAAGGTATTAGGGTGTTTTAGCTGAAGTCATGAGGTCACGTGACTTTGTTTACATCGCCATTTTGCGGAACTAGAATGATTGTCTGCTGTACACTTATTTACACTTACAAACGCTTGCATGTTGTTATACAAGATAATTTTTGTAAGATAATTATGCCGGAATCTTGCTGTGTAGTTGGTTGCACTAATAGATGTGTGCCAGGGAATAAAAAGACGTTTTCTCGATTTCCATCTGATCCTGATCGACGTTCGAAGTGGGTTTCTGCTGTACGACGCAACATCTTTCAAACTTTATGCCAGGTATGTAGACTTTGTCTGCGTTTAATGAACAATCAGATGGGGTTCACATAAAATTTACTCTTCTTATACCCAGTGAATATATAAAACGTTGGGAAAATATGAAGTAAAATCGCTACCGCGAACAAACACAATAAAATTTGTTTAACTCGTAGGTGAGTTAGCAACTTAGCAGGCAGTATGTTTGTTGTACGTGTGATGTGACTGAACTGTGTGAAAACGTGTGAAACGCAACAACGCTTCCCCTGCAAAATGGCTTCCAGATGAGTTAGATTCACATGATGAAATCCCTCTATTAGCTGAAAATAAATTCCCATTTTTCTTTTTGGACAGGAAATCACTTTCTTCCAAACAATCTATTGTATAATGTGCTGTCACAAGCACAGTGTCTTTGAGGCACAATTTTTACAAAATTTCATCTAAATTAAATACACAAAAGCTTCTAGAATGTCTGAGTCTGTGATATCGTTTCTAGTCTTAAATCAGTCGTATTTCCACAAGACTTCTAGGTTAAGGCCAAATCCTTTCCCGAGCCTTGAAGGCCAATAACGCTTGTGCATATCCAGTTTCTGTGATGCAAGCAGATGAGAGTTAATCACTCTCCCAACAGGACACAAATCCATCTAAGATTAACCTCTCCAGGACACAAATCCATCTAAAATTAACCTCTCCAGGACACAAATCTATCTAAAATTAACCTCTCCAGGACACAAATCCATCTAAAATTAACCTCTCCAGGACACAAATCCATCTAAAATTAACCTCTCCAGGACACAAATCTATCTAAGATTAACCTCTCCAGGACACAAATCCATCTAGTATTAACCTCTCCAGGACACAAATCCATCTAAGATTAACCTCTCCAGGACACAAATCCATCTAAAATTAACCTCTCCAGGACACAAATCCATCTAAGATTAACCTCTCCAGGACATAAATCCATCTAAGATTAACCTCTCCAGGACACAAATCCATCTAAGATTAACCTCTCCAGGACACAAATCCATCTAAGATTAACCTCTCCAGGACACAAATCCATCTAAGATTAACCTCTCCAGGACACAAATCCATCTAAGATTAACCTCTCCAGGACACAAATCCATCTAAAATTAACCTCTCCAGGACACAAATCCATCTAAAATTAACCTCTCCAGGACACAAATCTATCTAAGATTAACCTCTCCAGGACACAAATCCATCTAAGACTAACCTCTCCAGGACACAAATCCATCTAAGATTAACCTCTCCAGGACACAAATCCATCTAAGATTAACCTCTCCAGTAACAGGGGTACTCATTTACAACTGAGTAGACTAAATCAAGAGGAGGAAGTGTCTTGTTCAAGGACATACAGCAGACGGAACTAGTGCTGGATAACAAACCAGGTAACTTTTAATACGAATTTGAAACTCCTCTTGCCAAATAAATCTCTCCTACTAAAATGAATTTTACCGAAAATAATATCAACCAAGCACAAAGTATTACCTGAGTAATGACAAGGGCCTCTTTCACAGCACCAACCGACCTCACCGATTGAGGGCGCTTGAAACGCCTCGCCTCCAACTTGCTCTTTAGCTTCAAGTGTGACATCTCCTTCTCGTGTCCCAACCTCTTTTGTAGCGCTTCCATCTCTCTCTCATGATCGTCCAGGAGCTGTCTGTATTCTGCGTTCGAGAGACGTTTTTTCCTTCCCGCTAGGGTACGCTTAAACGTCGCGTCTTTTAGGTCGAGGATGAGCTGGAGCTGTTTCAGGTCCTCGGGCGTCATTGGCTCGTCATCAAGGTCAAAGGTCTTTCCTCCTTTCTCTCCCTGTGGGTGAAAATGTAATCAGTCTAAACGTATAACCCGGACACAATCAATCAGCATTCTTGTACAGCACCAGTATCCACCATAAACGATATTGAAAGATGTTCTTCCAATTAAGTTACTTGGTATCGCTCATATGGAACGTTTATCTTATTTTACTTCAAAAGATGATTAAATTCTTAGAAGATTGATTCTAGAAAAAATGTAACATTTGCCCATTCACACTTCACAATTTACATATTTACACCTGAAAATTAAAGAAATATGTAAAATAGTTAATTTTAATCCATTTTGACTGGAATTTTTGCAATTTGTTACATAACATAAAAGAAATTTGGTCCATGTTCCCTCTACCAATCTATGTACCTTTGAGAGTGTCTAGATGAAACATACTTCCACTAAAATAATTAACAAACTATGTGACTACTGATCTATCTCAAGTTTCCTGTCTCCTCCTTGCCTCCCAACTTCTCCATCAGAATCAGCCTCATCCTCACCTTGTTTAATCTAGTCAACAATGAATTGGGGTGGGGAGAGAGGCGAGGTCAAAACAGTAAGGTAGGGTACCTTAACTAGAGGTAGGATATTATGGCAGTACCTTTTTTTTAAGCTTACATGACAAAAAAAAAAGCAGAACAATTTTTTTGTTATGAAGTATTCCAACAACTTTTGTCCCAGATTATAAAAATCTATCCCCCAAGTTACCTTTCTCCTCCTTGCCTCCAACTTCTCCATGAGAATCTGCCTCATCCTCTCCTTCTCGTCATCCAATTGCTCCTGCATTCTCTCCATCTCCTCCCGGTGCTGGTCGATCAACTTCTGGCACTCGGCGGGAGGTAGCTTGCTCTTGGCCGACTTGAGCTCTTGCTTGAAGGAGAGGACCTTTTGGTTCAGGGCCATCTGTAATTCCTTGATCTCGTCGGGTGAGAGGGATTGGTCTTCTTCTGAACTCTGTAAAAACACAAAGTTAGAGATATATCCTATTCAGAAAGTGAAATCCATACTCAGGCCAAGGTGACCCATGCTTATACCTGGTTTCTATGGTGTAAGGGGATGAGAGAACATGGCTCTCCATAGCCAGTCCATCACGGGCCAACTCCTCAACAGGGTGTCAGCACCTTTACAGCCGAGTGAACTGGAGCAAGTAAAGTGTCTTGCCAAAGGACAAAACAAAGCATTCATGATAGGAGTCAAACCTTTGCATACGAGCATGACTCCTTAAGGACCTCTCTGCAAAGCACAAGCGATACATACCACTGGATAATTAGAATGATGAGACTTGTCTGCATGTAATTTACCAGTGAAGATGAAATAGTGCCAGAGAGGTAAAATAGTATCATAATAGCATAATACAAAATGGTATATTTAAAGATTAATGTTGAGGCAGTGTTTATATGCATATTTTAATGGCAAAGGACTTTGGCCCAAGTAGAATGGCCCAACTTTAGGCGGGTCATTCGTGAAAAAATTGGCCAAAAGTACTGCAATAATATATAACAGAGATTCTTAATAGGCAGCCCGCGGGCCAAATCTGGCCCGCCAGACAATCCAATCCACTCTGGCCCATGAACAATAGTTGTAGCGGAAAAAAAAAATCTGAATAAGATCGGTAAAAATCCCAAAATACTTGTTTATTTAGGGTTATTCCTAGGCAGATATCTGCGCATTATAACATAGTGGCTTATCAAGCAAAATGTTATCTTTAGTTCTGTTATAAAATGGGTAGATTCGCGGCTTGTCAAGGCTGATAAGAGAACCAGCGACATCTGGCATACATCCTGCTTATCGCGCACACTCTCAGCTTGTTTGTATTCAGGGATTGTTTTGACAGATTTTGTTTGTCACGTGACACTGGCTCTGTCATGTGATTGGCCCATGGCCTGAGGCTGTTGTGAAATGATGGCCCTTGGAAAAAATTAAATAAGAACCCTTGATGTATAAGATCAAAGACATACTAGAAACGGAATTTATGAAATTACTGTATACATAGTTCACTTGTATTTCCTTATATTAATTACTGCGCTGAGGTTTGGGGTAATACGTTCAAATCAAATGTCCATCCAATTTATGTTTCACGAAAGAAAGCAATAAGAATAGTTTACAAGACCAAGTATAAAGAACATACTAATAAGGATAAGCTGAAACAAGAACTTTCAGAAGGACAGTATGCTCGACTATTTAAAGCTAGTATAGAGAATGGGCTTATCGAGGAAAGTAAATACAGAAAATAGGGTAGCAGGGGCAGATGATTTCAAATTACTTGAGCTTTGAAAGATGCACTTACATTTTCATTTGCTTTATTAATTTTCACATTTTACTACAATCTTTAAAATCTCTTTGAGTTTTCCCAGATATTTTATGACAAAAAATAAAACAAGCTCAAGGTTTATACAACACCCATGCAGTAACTCGGAAAACATGTAAAAGCTAGCAGTCTTTATAACTATAACACCTCTTTTAGTTCCATCAATTGAACAACAAAGAAAGGAGAGACCCTAATTTTCCAATGCCAATGAAAGAATGCCATTCAACCCCCTTTCATGTCCTACCCCAGCCCCTACACATTCCCAGAACCACATCCTGGATCGTAATATAACTTCCAATTTAAGAAATTATGTGTGTCAAGCAAAGTCAAGCAGCATGAAAAAATTGTATAAATGTGAAATTATGGATGTATATAGAGACATACAAAACTTACATATTTGTTGTTATATATTTATGTGTTAAGTTCCATCATCATTAGTCGACGAGTGAACACACAATTACAATGACGGGGTCATCGCCTGCGTATTCTGTTATGATAGTAACAATGCTATCACGAAACGCTTAATACGACCCGGACGAGAACACAGGTATGACGTACGGACAGACATAACATCGACAACCAAGTCAATGTCCACGGCCTTTGATAACCCAGTTGTGGTGCACTGGCGTGTCTACCCAACCCAGGCTTGAACCCAGGGCCTCGTGGTCTGTAGACATGTATGATAACCGCTACACCACAGTTGGTAGACACAGACGTCGTCGTCGTCGCATCATTAGTACAATTAGTAACAATTAAACCACTGTTACATTCACAAGACTTTACTTTACTGTTGTTTTGGTTGTAATTTAATCTACACTTAAGTTTTGGGGAGAGTTATAAAATAAATTTCTAACTTCTTTCTCTCTCCTTTTCCATTGCAATGTACAATATTACTGGTAACAAGGCCAGAATCTTATGTTATTTGTTATATTCAAAATTCAAATGTACTTACTTTTGTTTTTTTGTCACTATTTTTGTATATATTGCATGTGGAAATAAATGATCATGAAATAAAATGCAATGTTTCAGTTGACGTCATGAGGTCACATGACTTTGTTTACACCGCCATTTTGTAGTGTAAAGAACACTGTCGTCTGCTGTACACTTAATTAGGCTTATATACATTTGCATGTTGTTATATCAGATTATTTTTGTAAGATAACTATGCCGGAATCTTACTGTACCATTGGTTGCACTAATAGACATGTTTGAAATCCACTGATGAAGATTACTTGAAGTAGTTGGAGGGTAACTTTGTAAAATAACATTTTATATTAAATTAGAACGGTAAATACCGTCATGGTTCGCATGCCCATGCAAATTGACACCCATATCATATAAGCCGGCCAATTATAAATATGGCATCTCACACTAAGTCCCACATGGCATCCCATGTACCACATGGCATTCTACCCCATGTCCCACATGGCATCCCATCCCATGTCCCACATGGCATCCCACTCCATGTCCCACATGGCATCCCACTCCATGTCCCACATGACATCCCATCCCATGTCCCACACGGCATTCCACCATATCTCCCACATGGCAACCCACTCCATGTCCCACATGACATCCCATGTCCCACGTGGCATTCCATCATATGTCCCACAGGGCATCCCATCCTATGACCCACATGGTATTCCACCCTATGTCCCACATGGATCACATCCCATGTCCCAAATGACATCCCACCTCATGTCCCATATGACACCCCATGCCTTGTCCCACATGGCATTCCACCATATCTCCCACATGGCATTCCACCATACAGTGTCTCACATGGCATTCCACCATATGTCCCACATGGCATTCCACCATGTCCCACATGGCATCCCACACTATGACCCACATGGATCCCATCCTACATGTATGTCCCACATTAATCCAACCATATGTACCACATGACAACCCTCCCTATGTCCCACATCGCATCCCTCCCTGTGTCGCGCATCAGTAGCTTCCCACCTGATGTTCCACACGGCATCCCACAATATGTTCCACATGGTATCCCTCACAATGTCCCAATGACATCCTACTTTATGTCCCACATGGCATCACATCCCATGTCCCCATGGCCTCCTACCCTATGTCCCACATAACCTCCTACCCTATGTCCCACATAACCTCCTACCCTATGTCACACATGGCATCCTACCTTATGTCACACATGGCATCCTACCTTATGTCACACATGGCATCCTACCTTATGTCACACATGGCATCCTAACCTATGTTACACTCTGTGTTACTTGTGGCATCCCACCATGTCCCACACGGCATTCTACCCTGTTCCACATGGCATCCCACGCCATGTCCCACATGGCATCCCACCCCATCTCCAACATGACATCCCATAGGCTCCATAAGAAGTCTCATCCTAGCTATCACAGTCCCTGATTGAACATACTATGTATGGAAGTGTCAGTTCATATAATAACTTAAATGCAAATGACTTGTTGAAATGGCGTGGGACGCCATGTCCCACATCCCACATGACATTCCATCCAGTGGCATTCCACCCTATGTCCTGCATGGCATTCCACCACATATCCTACATGGCATTCCACCCTGTTCCACATGGCATCCCACCCCATGTCCCACATGGCATCCCACCCTATGTCTCACATGACGTCCCACAGGCTCCATAAGAAGTCTCATCCTAGCTATCACAGTCCCTGGTTGAGCATACTATGTATGAAAGTGTCAGTTCATATAATAACGTATATCCAAATGAGTTGTTGAATAAGAAAAAAAGGTGGAGTCAAATAATTATGCCTGATATAGCCCTTGGTGTATACAACATGGTAAATATTATATCATATGTCCCTCATGGCCCCCATCCATGTCCCACATGGCATCCCTCCCTATGTCCATATGCAATCACATCCTGTCACACTCCCTGACTTAAGCATACTAAATGAAAAAAAGTATGGTCAGGTCATATACTGTAGCAATTTTATGCAAATGACCACAATAATAAAGGTGAAGTTCAATAATCATGCCTGATACAACTGTTGGTGCCCAAATATTTCAAAGAATTTTAAGGATTTTAAATCTCAAGTGCTACAAGAGAGACTTGAGGATCTCTGAAGAATATTGGAAAATTATATCATTTTACAATTATCTTCTAAGAAAATATCAAATGTTTTGTAGACTTTTTAAGGAAATTAGTCTTCAATCCTGTCTTAAGTATCTCTGAAAAACTTTAACATTTTATAAGGAAATTCTAACCTTCCATAAGGATGTCTGAAGGAACTTTTTCGGAGGAACTCTGAAGAAACTTTAACATTTTATGAGGATTTCTCAAAAAACTTTAACATTTCTGAGGAAATCTCAGGACAAATCTGTGGATGGCCAGACGTAATCGCCATTACATAGGTTCGCATAATGCATCCCATGCGAACCAAAAATGATAATAATGGCTTTCACAGCATCACAATGGTCTGTTCCCAATTTGATATTGTGTGATTGCATAGATATATCCAGGGCAAATGCATGTTTTCGTTGGGCACCCCCACAGCACTAGTCAAGTTATGCCCCTGACTTGGGGAGGGGCAAATTGAGCTCAAACTATCCAGTGGCATATAGCTATGCCACTGACTGAAACCCAGTTCCATCAACTCTAAAACTGATTAATCAAATTAAATTAAGCAGGTCTCAATATCCTCATGTTATTTATTATGTAAGGAATCCTTGAATATACCTGCATCATCCAATCTCACTGCTAATGTCACAATAGCTTTTAAACTAGAACGGTAAATACCGTCATGGTTCGCATGCCCATGCAAATTGACACCCATATCATATGATCCGGCCAATTATAAAAATGGCATCTCACACTTAAGTCCCACATGGCATCCTTTGTCCCACATGGCGTCCTATGTCCCACATGGCATCCCACCCCATGTCCCACATGGCATCCCACCCCATGTCCCACATGGCATCCCACTCCATGTCCCACATGGCATCCCACTCCATGTCCCACATGGCATCCCACCCGTGTCCCACATGGCATCCCACCCCGTGTCCCACATGGCATCCCACCCCGTGTCCCACATGGCATCCTACCCCATGTCCCACACGACATTCCATCCCATGTCCCACATGGCATTCCACCATATCTCCCACATGGCACCCCAACCCATGTCCCACATGACATCCCATGTCCCACATGGCATTCCATCATATGTCCCACAAGGCATCCCATCCTATGACCCACATGGCATCCCACCCCATGACCCACATGGCATCCCACCCCATGTCCCACATGGCATCCTACCCCATGTCCCACACGACATCCCATCCCATGTCCCACATGGCATTCCACCATACCTCCCACATGGCATCCCACCCCATGTCCCACATGACATCCCATGTCCCACATGGCATTCCATCATATGTCCCACAGGGCATCCCATCCTATGACCCACATGGCATCCCACTCCATGTCCCACATGGCATCCCCCCCATGTCCCACATGGCATCCTACCCCATGTCCCACACGACATCCCATCCCATGTCCCACATGGCATTCCACCATATCTCCCACATGGCATCCCACCCCATGTGCCACATGGCATTCCACCGTATCTCCCACATGGCATCCCACCCCATGTCCCACATGACATCCCATGTCCCACATGGCATTCCATCATATGTCCCACAGGGCATTCCACCATATCTCCCACATGGCATTCCACCACACAGTGTCTCACACGGCATATTCCACCATATGTCCCACATGGCATTCCACCATATGTCCCACATGGCATCCCATGCTATGACCCACATGGATCCCATCCTACATGTGTGTCCCATATTAATCCAACCATATGTACCACATGAAATCCCTCCCTATGTCCCACATGGCATCTCTCCCTGTGTCCTGCATCAGTGGCTTCCCACCTGATGTCCCACATGGCATCCCACCATATGTTCCACATGGTATCCCTCCCAATGACATCCTACTTTATGTACCACATGGCATCACATCCCATGTTCCCATGGCCTCCCACCCTATGTCCCACATAGCCTCCTACCCTATGTCACACATGGCATCCTACCTTATGTCACACATGGCATCGTACCTTATGTCACACATGGCATCACAACCTGTCACACTCTGTGTTACTCGTGGCATCCCACCATGTCCCACATGGCATTCTACCCTGTTCCACATGGCATCCCATCCCATGTCCCACATGGCATCCCACTCCATGTCCCACATGACATCCCATAGGCTCCATAAGAAGTCTCATCCTAGCTATCACAGTCACTAATTAAGCATACTATGTATGAAAGTGTCAGTTCATATAATAACTTATATGCAAAGGACTTGTTGAAATGGGGTGGAACGCCATGTCCCACATGACATCCCATATTATCCCATGTCCCACATGACATTCCATCCCATGGCAATCTACCCTATGTCCTGCATGGCATTCCACCACATATCCTACGTGGCATTCCACCCTGTTCCACATGGCATCCCACCCCTATCCCATATGGTATCCCACCCCATGTCCCACATGGCATCCCACCCTATGTCTCACATGACATCCCATAGGCTCCATAAGAAGTCTCATCCTAGCTATCACAGTCCCTGATTGAGCATACCATGTATTAAAGTGTCAGTTCATATAATAACTTATATGCAAATGAATTGTGGAATAAGAAAAAAAGGTGGAGTCAAATAATTATGCCTGATATATCCCATGGTGTATACAAGATGGTAAATATCATATCATATGTCCCTCATGGCTCCCATCCATGTCCCACATGGCATCCCTCCGTATGTTTATATGCAATCACATCCTGTCACACTCCCTGACTAAGCATGCTAAATAAAAAAGTCTGGTCAGGTCATATACTGTAACAATTTTATGCAAATGACCACAATAATAAAGGTGGAGTTTAAAAAATCATGCCTGATATATCTGTTTGGTGTCCAAATATTTTGAAGAATTTTAAGGATTTCAAATCTCAAGTGCTACAAGAGAGACTTGAGAATCTCTGAAGAATATTGGAAAATTATATCATTTTACAGTTATCTTCTAAGAAAATATCAAATGTATTGTAAACTTTTTTAGGAACTAGTCTTTACTCCTGTCTTAAGTACCTCTGAAAAACTTTAACATTTTATAATCTACCTACTGTGGTGTGGCGGTTATCATACCTGTCTACAGACCACGGGGCCCTGGGTTCAAGCCTGGGTTGGGTAGACATGCCAGTGCACCACAACTGGTTATCAAAGGCCGTGGACATTGACTTGGTTGTCAATCTTATGTCTGCCCGTACGTCATACCTGTGTTCTCGTCTGGGTCGTATTAAGCGTTTCGTGATAGCATTTGTACTATCATAACCGAATAAGCAGGCGACAACCCCGTCATTGTAATGGTGTGTTCAATTCTCTCTCTCTAACATTTTATAAGGAAATTCTGAGGAATTCTTAAAAAAACTTTAACATTTCTGAGGAAATCTCAGGACAAATCTGTGGACGGCCGGACAGACGTAATCGCCATTACATAGGTTCGCATAAATGCTTCGCATGCGAACCAAAAATAGGGCATCGGAAGCAAACAACCATTTGGTGGTCTGGTTTAAGTGTTCACATTAAGGTGCGGGATTGCGGAATTCCTGCAAATATTATCAAATTCCTGCTCAAAAATAATTGAAGTGAGGAAATTCCAGCCCCCACTCCCCCTTAAAAAAAAAAAAAAATGCCAATTGTGGTATTTTTAGCTAAATTTAGGCATTGTTTTGTGGTATCTTGGGTTTTTTTGGGGGGGTATTTTTGGCTTTTTGGTATTTTTCCAATTAGGAATCCTCCCCATTTAAAAAAAAATCCTTAAAAAATTACACAAGGAGGAAAAATCCCCCCCTCCCACCTTTTTTTTTCTTTTCTAAACCTTAGTGTGAACACTGTCTGGTTCGTGCATGTATTCCTGCATACAAGCCCTTACAAATATATTTCTCAATTAAAAAAAAGACATTAATATAACCAGACATCAGTCACCAGACTGAGAAAATGTAAACCACTTCCTCCATGTCTAACCAGAATATTGAAGGTCACTTTTAAGGTTAACTAATTTGTTCCTGCAAAACCTCAGAAGTATTCTAACTCATAACAGTATGAGTGGTTGCTAAGGACACTGATGACTGCTGAAGCACCTCACCTGTTGATCATATCACTTCTACAATATACAGTGATATCAGGGACAAAATATTTAGATTTTTTAGTTGTGCAGCAAGTAAAGCAAATAAAAATCTGGAAAAAAAACCAAAAACATTTTAAGTGCAAGTCCATGAAGTTCCTTGCTGTGTGTGATACTGGTTTATTAGTGCATGCTGCTTTCTACATACCAGTGGAAAAGTATGGAGTGTGGACAAGTTTTTATGCTTCTCATGGTCTGTAATTTCTGCATAGGATCATTAGTGACAGAGTTTTACAAGTTATCTGATCAAAAACAGCCTAATGACAAAAATATGCTTCCACAAAAGACTACTGGCAACAGTGAACAGGAACAAAGCTTGTATCAAATGGTATTAGATTTGCAGATGAGAATTGAAGAAATTGAGAAGGAGCAAAACAAACAGTCAAAGGAGCACAAGATCAGGGAACTTGGACAGAGATCCAAACGGGACAGCACTGGACAGCAACTCAATCGCGGAGAAGGTACTTTGCAAGGGGATCCTAAATGTCCCTACAACCAACCACTAAACTTAGCTGCAGGACAGTGTCCATTTGGGCCACCTGGTTCTCCCGGTATCCAGGGAATTCCTGGCAGGGATGGACGTGATGGACTGCCAGGACCAAAAGCAGACAATATAGCAACTGATAAGGACCCGTTAATCTCCTCTGGGTCTTCTATTAGCAATCAAACTGGGGCTGTGTATGTGAGGTGGGGGAGACGAGAATGCCCCTTGCATTCAACACTTGTTTATCCTGGTATAGCAGGAGGGGCACATTTCACCCACTCAGGAAGTGGAGCAAACTATCTTTGCCTTCCTGACGAGCCTATATATGCTGAATCGCACCCTAGCGAGGATATATGGCGAGCATTGGTTTATGGTACCGAGTATGAAACAGGTTCTTTTCCTGTGTACACTGGACTTCAGAATAATGATGTACCTTGTGCTGTGTGTAAAGCCCCCTCTCGTTTGATAAAACTAATGGTACCTGCTCGAAACACCTGTCCAAATGATGAATGGAACCTAGAATACTGGGGATACCTCGTAGCTGACTATCATGACCATCATCGCACTGAGTTTGTGTGTTTAGACAAGGATGCAGCACCAGTGACACGCTCTGCTCACGACACCAACGGGGCACTATTCTATCCAACGGAAGGACGTTGTGCTGCCAGTGGAAGTGGATTACCATGCGGACCATACATAAGTGGATACGAGTTGACTTGTGCTGTGTGTACTCTGTAATAACCCTTGGGTACCCAACCTGCTAAAGGAAAGTCTTTGTCAAACCTTGAAAGAAATGTGTAAAACAAATATTTGTTCAAGGATTCGTTTGGTGGTCAGGTACGTCCATCTTGGATGAAGGATAAAACATACTTGCAAAGGTTTATATTCAGCAGAACGAAGTCTGAACATAATAGTCTTTCAATTACGTGAAAAGCACCAGAAATCTCCGAGTTACGGCCAATCAAATTTTGAAGAATATTCTACTGCATGGAAAAGTTGTGATGTATGGAAGAGAGGACAGCTCAAAATGTTTAAATGTAATTCTTTAAAATTCTGTCCTAAATTTCAGTCACTGATAATTATCTTCTCCTGCTGAATATTCATTGGGGGTATAATGGAGATTTTCAAAACCTCTTCATCATATTCAAATAATGTTATTGAAGGATTGAAAACCAATAAGTTAACATAAGGAAATTCATTGGTTTGCCCGTGTCGATGTCACAAAATGTCAATAAAATTTGTATAATTTATTGTAATAAGGCCAAAAAATTCAAAATGCTGTAAAAAGGTCAATTTTTTAACCAATTTTGATGACTTTTTTGGTTATTTTTATTGATTATTGCCTACTTTCTTCCAAATTTAAGTGATCTTATGAATTCAAGTCTTCTTTTCCCACAATCTCATCTTTAACTTAGCTAACAATGTAATGATTTTTTTTTTTTTGGTGCTGTTTTAATCTTTTTTACCATCATATACCTTATTTTGATGTTTTTTATAATATACCACCCATCATTGTCATCATATGTCGAGTTGTAATTAATTATAAAATTTTCCACATTTCTAAATCAAGGTGTTGAAAATCTTTTCACAAAAGATGGTGATAGAAATAATATGAATGTAGTGCATACATCTTTATGTACTTCGCTTCTTTCGCAAATTAATTGACTTTTCATGGCACAATTACATGGGGGACGTTTTTAGAGCAAATATTTACCACATATACTGTTGTTTACTAAAGAAATCTATTAAAAAAAAAAAAAAAAATGTAAATTTATTTTTATGATTTTTTTCTTCCCACGAATTCCCGATTTTTCCGCACTTAAAACTGCCAGAAGCGTAGATTTTTTCCAGCTCCAATCATATCTTTTTTCTTCATCATTCTATCCAATTCTCATTAGCTGTTTCACAGATCACGTTTTATGAGAATGAATACCGTATCCCACATAATAAGAGCCTGGGGCCCTTACGAAAATATAATTGCACAACTTTTAGGCCCAAAGTTTTTTTCTAATAAGCGCCCACGTTCCGGGCCATGTACAGCGTGCTACTCAAACTGCATTGTGTGAGCTGGTTCTATACTAGCCCCACAATAACCACCACAAAAAACATAGAGAGCGTCAGATGCAAAATAAGCAAATAATGTAACAAACTTATATTCAAGTCTTCAAAGTAATAAAATAAATTATGTTATCAGTCAAAAAATGTTGAGTGGGCGCTTATTAAAGCACAGGGTGTTTAATATGCCAAATACGGTACTTAATACCAACAAAAAGAATATCTCATCCATGTAATTTCACCCACCACTCTACTTCATTTACAGATCCAATAAACACGTAATGCTCTAATAAACATGTCCATGCTCTAATAAACACGTCCATGCTCTAATAAACACGTCCATGCTCTAATAAACACGTAATGCTCTAATAAACACGTCCATGCTTTAATAAATACGTCCATGCTCTAATAAACACATAATGCTCTAATAAACACGTAATGCTTTAATAAACACGTCCATGCTCTAATAAACACGTCCATGCTCTAATAAACACGTCCATGCTCTAATAAACACGTCCATGCTCTAATAAACACGTAATGCTCTAATTAACACGTCCATGCTCTAATAAACACGTAATGCTCTAATACACACGTTTATGCTCTAATAAACACGTAATGCTCTAATAAACACGTCCATGCTCTAATAAACACGTCCATGCTCTAATAAACACGTCCATGCTCTAATAAACACGTCCATGCTCTAATAAACACGTCCATGCTCTATTAAACACGTCCATGCTCTAATAAACATGTCCATGCTCTAATAAACACGTCCATGCTCTAATAAACACGTCCATGCTCTAATAAACACGTAATGCTCTAATAAACATGTAATGCTCTAATAAACAGATCCATGCTCTAATAAACACGTCCATGCTCTAATAAACACAACCATGCTCTAATAAACACGTCCATGCTCTAATAAACACGTCCATGCTCTAATAAACACGTCCATGCTCTAATAAACACGTCCATGCTCTAATAAACACGTCCATGCTCTAATAAACACGTCCATGCTCTAATAAACACGTCCATGCTCTAATAAACACGTAATGCTCTAATAAACACGTAATGCTCTAATAAACACGTAATGCTCTAATAAACACGTCCATGCTCTAATAAACACGTCCATGCTCTAATAAGCGCCCTCCCAACACTTTTTGACTGATCCAACATATCCCAACATTAATAAATAATAAGCGTTGTTTACCTATCTTCAATGTGTTTTTCTTATTTCGGTACGAATCCTTGTTAATACAGGGGACTGGACATTTGCAGTTACTACTTCTGAAACTCTTTGATCGTGATCGTTTTGTGATGGTTAAGTAGGGCTAGAACCAGTTCCCGTGCTAGTGCAATTCCAACAGTTCTGTAGTGCTTTTATATGCGACTCCCAAGCATGGATGCATTAGGAAGAAACTTTGGCAATACAAATTGGCACTATTCTAATTTTGTAAGCTCCGTGGACGATTATTTCAAATACAGTATGTAAAGTTTACTGTATATAATTGGGATGACAGCTTAAGGTTTTTATGTAATTATTTAACTTTTTATTCTCAATTTCAAACATTGACTAGAACGGTAAATACCATCATGGTTCGCATGCCCATGCAAATTGACACCCATATTATATGACACGGCCAATAATAAAAATGGCATCTCACACTAAGTCCCACATGGCATCCCATGTTCCACATGGCATCTCACCCTATGTCCCACATGGCATCCCACCCCATGTCCCACATGACATCCCATCCCATGTCCCACATGGCATTCCACCATATCTTCCACAAGGCATCCCACCCCATGTCCCACATGACATCCCATGTCCCACGTGGCTGGCATTCCATCATATGTCCCACAGGGCATCCCATCCTATGACCCACATGGCATTGCACCCTATGTCCCACATGGATCACATCCCATGTCCCAAATGACATCCCACCTAACATCCCATGCCTTGTCCCACATGGCATTCCACCATATCTCCCACATGGCATTCCACCATACAGTGTCTCACATGGCATTCCACCATATGTCCCACATGGCATTCCACCATGTCCCACATGACATGACCCACATGGATCCCATCCTACATGTATGTCCCACATTAATCCAACCATATGTACCACATGACATCCCTCCATATGTCCCACATGGCATCCCTCCCTGTGTCCCGCATCAGTGGCTTCCCACCCAATGTTCCACATAGCATCCCACCATATGTTCCACGTGGTATCCCTCCTAATGTTTTAATGATGTCCTACTTTGTCCCACATCCCATGTCCCCATGGCCTCCTACCCTATGTCCCACATAGCCAACTACCCTATGTCACACATGGCATCCTACCTTATGTTACACATGGCATCGTACCTTATGTCACACATGGCATCCCAACCTATGTCACATTCTGTGTTAATTGTGGCATCCCACCATGTCCCAAATGGCATTCTACACTGTTCCACATGGCATCCCAACCCCGTGTCCCACATGGCATCCCACCCCATGTCCCACATGACATCCCATAGGCTCCATAAGAAGTCTCATCCTAGCTATCAGTCCCTGATTGAGCATACTATGTATGAAAGTGTCAGTTCATATAATACCTTATATGCAAATGACTTGTTGAAATGGGGTGGGACTCCATGTCCCACATGACATCCCATCCCATGGCAATCCATCCTATGTCCTGCTTGGCATTCCATCACATATCCTACATGGCATTCCACCTTGTTCCACATGGCATCCCACCCCATGTTCCACATGGCATCCCACCCCATGTCCCACATGGCATCCCAAATGGCATCCCACCCTGTGTCTCACATGATGTCCCATAGGCTCCATAAGAAGTCTCATCCTGGCTATCACAGTCCCTGATTGAGCATACTATGTATGAAAGTGTCAGTTCATATAATAACTTATATGCAAATGAGTTGTTGAATAAGAAAAAAAAGGTGGAGTCGAATGATTATGCCTGATATAGCCCTTGGTGTATACCACATGGTATATATTATATCATATGTCCCTCATGGCCCCCATCCATGTCCCACATGGCATCCCTCCCTATGTCCATATGCAATCACATCCTGTCACACTCCCTGACTTAAGCATACTAAATAAAAAAGTATGGTCAGGTCATATACTGTAGCAACTTTATGCAAATTGTATGCAAATGACCACAATAATAAAGGTGGAGTTTAATAATCATGCCTGATACAACTGTTGGTGCCCAAATATTTTGAAGAATTTTAAGGATTTTAAATCTCAAGTGCTACAAGAGAGACTTGAGGATCTCTGAAGAATATTGGAAAATTATATATATTACAGTTATCTTCTAAGAAAAATCTTCTAAGAAAATATCAAATATTTTGTAGACTTTTTAAGGAAACTAGTCTTCAATCCTGTCTTAAGTATCTCTGAAAAACTTTAACATTTTATAAGGAAATTTTAACCTTCCATAAGGATATCTAAAGAAAATGTAATTTTTTCTGGGGAACTCTGAAGAAACTTTAACATTTTCTGAAGAATTCTCAAAAAACTTTAACATTTCTGAGGAATTCTGTGGACAGCCGGACGGCTGGACAGACGGACTGCCGGACGGATGCAATCGCCATTACATAGGTTCGCATGATGCTTCGGATGCGAACCAAAAATTAATTCATCTGGCCAGTTTATCTTAACCAGCATGTTTTATATGCCCAGTGCATGTTTTACATGCCTTGCGCGTGTTTTCATCACCAGCACGTGCTAGCGCATGTTTTACTAGGACCAAGTCTTGTTTGCTTTACGTGGATGTGACTGCGCTGTGTGAAGATAAGAAGCGTGAAACACAAGACGAGTGAAACACGCAACGCGCACATGCTTTTCCCTGCAAAATGGCTTCCAGTTGAACTAGTCACGTGATGAAATCCCTCCATTGGATGCTAAATGCTAAGCTTAATATTAAAAATATCAATATTCATACAACAATATAAGACAATACATTATAATATTGACAACCATCGCCCTAATGTTAAAGGAGCACAAGACTGAAAAGTGAGGACATACTTTCAGGATAAAAATTGAATACTTATATAGCACGCAACGTATAGCAATGTTTTGGTTAATATGAATATTCAAGTGACCTTTGCCCGCATGTCGTCTGTGGGATATGGAAGCACGAAGATCTGTTGTGGATAATATATCTGTGAAATTTGCAAAAACTAGCGCCCCACTTCTTGGTCTAGCTATCCTTTCAACCAACTGCCACCATAAACAACAAATGCAAAAAAAAATTCAAAACTTTTCTACCCCAAGCCCGTACTGCTAAGTACTATGGAGCTTTTGAAAAAAAAAATTGTATTCCACTTCTCTCACCTACATGTATCTGCAAGTTAGACTTAATGAAAGATAAATGAGTACAAAATACTTTATTGAATTTGTATATGTACTTTGTTGAAAGAATTTTATTTCTCTTAATTTTTTTTTATTTATTCTTTTTATTAATTTATTTTTGGAAATCCCTATAAAATATCTGCATTTGCACTTTTATCTGAGGATAAGTCTGCACACAGAAACTCGCATACATTCTATTTTGGCCAGAGTCAACTTCCCTACATTATCATTTATATTTTGATACCTAATGAAAATATTTTACCTCTTCAGATAGAGCACCATACTTTGTCCTTCGCCCTTTCCTAGCGGCCAGTTTATCCAAAAGAGTTTGTCGCTGTCTTTGGCGTTGGGTCTCCAAGTCTTCCTGCATCTTCCGCAGTTCCTCCTGGTGTGTTGCGATCAGTCGTTTGTACTCCTCGTCAGTCATATCCGACTTCTTTTCTCTCAGTTCTTTCTCAAATTGTTGCTGGCACTCTTTCAGTTCTGCTTCAAGCTGCTGAATTTCTACAGCTGTTAGTTCCTGGTTTTAAAATTCAAGAATAAGACATCTTTTATAATAAAAGGACTACGACGAGCAGACATCACAAACCCACATAAATTATACCTGATTAATTCAAAATAAACTTCCTTCTAAATGAACTTATTTTTAGCTTTTTGCACTTGGTTTTACAAATATCTCCATACATTTTCCTCTCTTCTAGCATGGAAAGACCTATTTCCTCTTATTATGGTAAATATGGACATTCAAAAGTATGAAGATGAAATGTGTTAGTAGATATATTTCTATCATGTAACTGAAGTCTTATTTCACTAATATTTGGGATACATTTTGAACTAACTACAGTATGTTTTTATAAATATATTCAAAACAACACCAAAATAAAAATAAGAAATTTTTCGGTCACAATGTGTTATATTGTAAGTAAATACATGACATGTGAATATACAAATCTATCTATAAACTTTAATACAAATCTATCTATAATCTTTAATACAAATCTATCAATAAATTTTAATACAAATCTATTTATAATCAAATCTATCTATAATCTTTAATACAGATCTATCTACAATCTGTAATACAAATCTATCTATAATCTTTAATACAAATCTATCTATTATCTTTAATACAAATCTGTCTATAATCTTTAATACAAATCTATCTATAATCTTTAATACAGATCTATCTATAATCTTTAATACAGATCTATCTATAATCTCTAATATAAATCTATCTATAATCTTTAATACAAATCTATCTATGATCTTTAATACAAATCTATTTATAATCTTTAATACAAATCTATCTACAATCTTTAACTTATACAAACCTATTCATAATCTTTAATACAACTATATGTATAATCTTTAATACAAATCTATCTATGATCTTTCATACAAATCTTATCTATAATCTTTAATACAAATCTATCTATAATCTTTAATACAAATCTATCTATAATCTTTAATACAAATCTATCTATACATTTTAATACAAATCTATCTAATCTTTAATACAAATCTATCTATAATCTTTAATACAAATCTATCTATAATCTTTAATCCAAATCTATCTATACATTTTAATACAAATCTATCTAATCTTTAATACAAATATATCTATAATCTTCTATACAAATCTATCTATAATCTTTAATACAACTATATGTATAATCTTTAATACAAATCTATCTATATTCTTTAATACAAATCTTATCTATAATCTTTAATACAAATCTATCTATAATCTTCGATACAAATCCATCTATAATCTTTGATACAAATCTATCTATAATCTGAAATACAAATCTATCTATAATCTATGATACAGCTATATGTATAATCTTTAATACAAATCTATCTATGATCTTTAATACAAATCTACAGTATCTATGATCTTTCATACAAATATATCTATAATCTTTAATACAAATCTATCTATAATCTTTAATACAAATATATCTATAATCTTTAATACAAATCTATCTATAAATTTTAATACAAATCTATCTATAATCTTTAATACAAATCTATCTCAAATCTTTAATACAACTATATGTATAATCTTTAATACAAATCTATCTATGATCTTTCATACAAATCTATCTATGATCTTTCATACAAATCTACAGTATCTATGATCTTTCATACAAATCTATTTATAATATTTTATAAAAATCTATCTATAATCTTTAAAACAAATATATCTCAAATCTTTAATACAACTACATGTATAATCTTTAATACAAATCTATCCATGATCTTTAATACAATCTATCTATAATCTTTAATACAAATCTATCTATAATCTTTAATACAAATCTATCTATGATCTTTCATACAAATCTACAGTATCTATGATCTTTCATACAAATCTATCTATAATATTTTATAAAAATTTATCTATAATCTTTAAAACAATTATATCTCAAATCTTTAATACAACTACATGTATAATCTTTAATACAAATCTATCCATGATCTTTAATACAATCTATCTTTAATCTTTAATACAGATCAATAATATCTGATATGATAATCCATGGTTTTTAACCCTCATTTGAGTCCTCTAAAGGAGAAAACCATATTCTGACAACAAGAGTCGAATCAAACCCCAGACAACACAACACAACATCATGCCATTGGTCCTTATAGTCACACCCTGCCTGGTTCTCTGAACACTATTCGAGAAGAGAAGTGTCAAAACGTGGTGTTCATTTACTTCTCGTCTTTGCCCATCCTGGCCCAGTTAAGCCCAAGTTCCAGTGCACTGATTCGCCTGGCTGCCGGAGAACTTATTAGGTGGCTATAATTGGGTCCAGCACTTTGACGCCCTAGCAATACGCACTACTGTATATAAATCGATGTCTAATAATAATACGGACTAATAAAGATATTCCCATCATTTTCAGGAGCTGAACTTAAATTAACACACAAATTCAAAGAATTAAAGCAAAAGTTTGTAGTCTTCCAATTTCTGTGGAAGTTCACTTCTGAATATATTTACAGGATGATACCCTTCTTTTAATACTCAAAAATATACGTGACTTTTTGATACATAATTAAAGTGTAATCATATTCTGTTATCCATACACCATTAACCCTTAAAGACCCAGGGGTTCAAAACGTGACAAAAATGTTTCGGAATGTGTTTTTCAAAATTAAATTAATTTTCACAACTTTTCTTTCATTTTCTACCACTACAAGTTAAGTTTATATGAGAATGATACGACAATCAACTTTTCAATAAAAAAATAAAAATAAAGAAATTATCGACAAAAATATGCAATTCGCACATTTTAAACCAAATTAGGCCAATTTTGTTTAGCTTTTATTTTTCTTGTGAATAATGAATAATGACGATTTTTTTACATATGTCGATTGTTTGTGAGATTTCCTTTCCATTGATACCAGTCTAATTTTTTTCTCAAAGCAAAACATGCAAAAACAATATTTTTTTTTAAATCACCGCTATAATTACTAGCGGAGAAATTAAAACTGCATGTCCTATGCGGGGATCAAATGCGGGCCATCCGCGTTCTGTGCACAGAGATTTGCCACTAGACCAAAGTGACTAACTGTGAAAGAAAGAGCTTTATAACTACTTAAATTAAATGTGATTAGAGAGGGGGTACTTGCTCTTTTTGATACCAATCGAAAGTACATGGCTTGGCTTTTCTTACGATACATTTCACATACGGTAGGTGTATTGTCGTCAGAACTTACAAGAAGCTAAAAATTATCAAATTTGGCACAAATTTTGCCAAAAAAAGATATTGATGGTAGAAGAAGTTAAAATACGACCAGAATTGGATACTTTAATGTCTTTAACAGTTATTCACGGCTTTTCAAGCAAAAGCTAGGTCTGGAAGTGTGGTAAGAAAGCTTTTACAAAAAAAGGTTTTTCCTTAAATCTTGTAATTCTTTTTTTAATTCTCTCTTTTTCAATCCATTTTTTCTCAAAATTCTTCGACATAACCCCCATCAAAAAGTTATATTTTCTGAAAGAGCTATTAGAGCTTTTTCAAATGATACCAGGATCACTACTGTGGGCCTATTTGACAAAGAACAATATTTTTTGAAAAAGTATGTCCCCAATCAAGCGTGACACACTTGGCCTGGGTAATTAAGGGTTAAAAGACATAAAAAGTAAATACAAATCTGATCCCAGCATACCTTGCCTCTTCTAATATTCTTCCGGGCTGCCAACTTCTGTAGGAAAGAAACTTTCTGCCTCCCAAGTTGTCGATTGAGCTTCTGGTTCAAGGCGGCGAGCTCCTCCTCATGCTGTTTGAGCAGTCTGTTGTACTCCTGCTCGGAAAGCTGAGCTCTCTTCTGCTCCACTTCTTTCTGAAATTGGGACGTCTTGCTTTCTATTTCATTTTTGGTGTCCTGGATATCTTTTGCCACTGTTTCTGGGTTCTTTTTGATACTCTTGTGTTCCTGAAAATTTTAAAAAATATATGGTCATTATTGTATTTGCATACAATTCAAAATCAATTGTACATGGCTTTTTGATACACAATAGTATGTCTTAATCCAAATTAGATAAGTGTTCAAAGACTTAAATCTATCCTTTTTTATTATCTTGCATTCCTAAAAAAGACACAAAAAAATTGTAGTTTCATACTATTCACAATAAATTATTCATTGGTGACTTGGTGTTTGATACAAATGGTGCAAATTCAGTATCAGATCAAGTGTCTAGTCCAATACCGCTGCAAGATATCATATTTACTATACATTAGTATGGTATGTAGTTACCTAAAGGATTAATTAAGGGGTCCAGCAAGTTCATCTTACATGAAAAAGGGCTTCAAAAGAAACAAAATGGTGAAAAAAGCATTCAAAAATCTTATTCCTTTATAGGATTAGTTTAGGAGTCAAGCAAGTTCATCTTATATAAAAGAGGACATCAAAAGAAACAAAATAGTGAAGAAAGCAATCAAAAATCTTATTCCACAAAAGGATTAGTTCAGGGGTCAAGCAAGTCCATCTTATATGAAAGAGGTCTTCAAAAGAAACAAAATGGTGAAGAAAGCATTCAAAAATCTTATTCCGTTAAGGAGATATTCAAGTTGAAGGGATAGTTTAGTGGTCAAGCAAGTCCTTCTTATATGAAAGAGGTCTTCAAAAGAAACAAAATGGTGGAGAAAGCATTCAAAAATCTTATTCGGTTAAGGAGATATTCAAGTTGAAAGGATTAGTTCAGTGGTCAAGCAAGTCTATCTTATATGAAAGAGGTCTTCAAAAGAAACAAAATGGTGGAGAAAGCATCCAAAAATCTTATTCCGTTAAGGAGATATTGAAGTTGAAAGGATTAGTTTAGTGTTCAAGCATGTCTATCTTATATTAAAGAGAACTTCAAAAGAAACAAAATGGTAAAGAAAGCATTCAAAAATCATATTCCGTTAAGGAGATATTCAATTTGAAAGGATTAGTTCAGTGGTCAAGCAAGTCTATCTTATATGAAAGAGGACTTCAAAAGAAACAAAATGGTGGAGAAAGCATTCAAAAATCTTATTCCGTTAAGGAGATATTCAAGCTTAAAGCTCCGCTGTCTTATTTGTGTAAAAATGATTGGTGTAGTAAGTCTACTATGGAAAGTAGGCATCTTCATCCTCACATTCTTAACAAATGTTAATGTATTTTAAAGACAGTTTATTTGAATTTTTTACTATTTGAATGATTTTTCCTCAAAACTTTCTTCAAGTGGTTTATTATATGTACCCTTTAATACTAGATTCATTTTACTACTTTTTTGACATATCCCATGGTATTTAAGCCACAAAATCGCAGGACAAAATATGATAGAATACATAAGACTGTAAGGAATCTGAGGCTATGACATCACAGTTAGTCTGCTTTCAGTTGTTTCTACACAAATGATACTAAACTTTAAACTTAGATATCTCCTTAAAGAAATCAGATTTTTAAATGCATTCTTCACTAATTGTTTCTTCTAAAGTCCTTTTTCATATAAGATAAACTTGCTTGACCCCTGACCTAATCCTTTGACATTACTAGCACAAGTGTCAATACTATGAAAGTTTTCAAAAACTCATCTGCGAAATAAAGTATTATTCATTTGTGCAGATTAATTCAGGTGGCAAGTAAGGACAATTTTCATGAAACATGGTATTCTATACTGATATTTAGTATTTTTAATGTAAAGCAAAACATTTTGGCTGACACCAAGGATTTTTCAATGAAGGCAAACTTTTGTTAAGGAAAGTGAAGTATTTTCAAGGAGGGTGGGAGCTTTTCAAGTAAGGCTTGACATTTTCAAGGAAGGCAAAGCATATAGAAAGTCACGGTAAAGTAAACAGGGAATCTAAATCAAGATGGGACACTTTGAAGGACGCAAGACATCAAGACAATACGCATCACAAAGCACACGTAGCATTGCAGTACAAAGCACACATAGCATTTCAGTACAAAGCACACATAGCATTGCAGTGCAAAGCACACATAGCATTGCAGTGCAAAGCACACATAGCATTGCAGTGCAAAGCACACATAGCATTGCAGTGCAAAGCACACATAGCATTGCAGTGCAAAGCACACATAGCATTGCAGTGCAAAGCACACATAGCATTGCAGTGCAAAGCACACATAGTATTGCAGTGCAAAGCACACATAGTATTGCAGTGCAAAGCACACATAGCATTGCAGTGCAAAGCACACATGACATTGCAGTGCAACGCACACATAGCATTGCAGTGCAAAGCACACATAGCATTGCAGTGCAAAGCACACAGCATTGCAGTGCAAAGTATACATAGCATTGCAGTGCACAGCACACATAGCATTGCAGTACAAATCACACATAGCATTGCACTGCAACGTATACATAGTATTGCAGTGCAAAGTATGGATTGCATAGTATTGCAATGCAAAGTAAGACACGGCATTACACAATAACATCTTCAAGACAACATATCTTGGAGCAAAGAAAAACAACTAAAGAGTAAAATAAGGTATACTCGCAGTATGAAAGGCATACATGCAGCAAGGAATTTTCATGGAAGGTGTGGCACTACAATGCATGGTAAGCAATAGCACATGAGGTATGAACACATCATTACAAAGGGATACCTTAGACAACAGAGGAGAGGCACATTAGCTGGAGACCAGACCTCAAAATATAGGCAAGGCATTCTAAAGAAGACCAGCACTTCAAAGATGTTAAAAGAAACATGGATTTTGAAGAGAGAAAAGATAGCTTTGCAGAGATGAGGCATGGAATAGAGACAAGGTATACTATTCATTGAGGCTTGGGCCCCTTAGGACCCCTTATCGTGTATCCATACGGCCCACTTGAGGCCTTCTTGTTACCAGTACCTCATCGAGGACGGGTAGTCCAAACATTTTAAGGAAAGGCATTTTAAAGGAAGATAAGCCTTTCCAAGGATGACAAGGCATTTTAATGGACGGCAAGACCTTTTTTAAAAAAGACAAGCCATTTCAAAGGACAAGAAGCCATTTTTAAGAATTAAAGAGTATTTACATAGACGACAGGGCACTTTATAAAATTATACATGACATTCTAAAGCAGGATGAACACACATCATAACCTTTGGAAGAACCCTGCCAATTAATGAATACATGTAGATACAGTGCATAGATGTCTCTAGTTTGTTTGTTTGATGAGGACTTAACGGCACCACCACAACAAAGGTCAAATTGTGCCTGAGAGGTCAGATCATTCTAGAGGTAGGAAGGAAAGGAAACAGGGGGAGAATGAGAGAAATTCAAGAACAAAAAGTCAGAAAGCTGTGATCGAGAGAGGAGGTGCATAAGTGAAACAAAAACAAAGTAGAGAGGGGGTGAAAGAGGAGAATTAAATATGGTTGTAGAGGGAAGCATGATAAAGGAAGGAGATAATTTTATCTGGAGGATTTTTCTGGAAGAACTCAGCAATTGAGTTGTGGGGAGCAAGGGAAGCTCTGGGAAGGTTGCACAGGGGGAAAACAAGGAGAACGTGATGGATTGTAAGGGTGCAGTGGCAATTGTTGCAGAGGGATTGGGGGGAGCCAATAAGGAGGTGGGAGTGAGTCTCTAGTGTATAAATGGTAAATCAAATGTGTGCTAGCAAAGAAACATGCAAGCCAACACACTCATGTGTGTACTTACTGGTGGATCCAGTCTAGATTTCATTTCTTCAGACTATTGAGTACATACAAAAAATGATATAAAATTGCATTATGTACTGCTTACATCCTGCCAGGGCCAAACCCCAAAAAATGTTAAGTCGGTTAGTAAGCAACTATGACATGTAAAAAAAGTTACTGTAAACCAAACATGATGTGGCAGGCAATTTTTTTTAAGAAAATTATTCATGGAAGAAATTTTTGAAAATGTTTTGACTTTTTGCACATGTATGATTTAACCTACCAAGGTTAGGCTTCTGAAGGTACTGGAAAATTTGCAAAAATTCAAAAAGTTGTAAAGAAATTTGCTTTAGGGAGGCGATTTTTTTGTCGCAGTGCGAGCTTTGATTTAGTGGAAGTAAACCACTCCTTAATTCAAGTTTCATTTATCATGTGCAAGGCCATACAGTGATGCTTTAACTTTGAGAAGAAGATCTGAAAATGTCTCTTTTCCTTTATTTGTCACTGAATGAAAGGAACTGGGTAGATATTCATTTCTCACAATGCAACACTAAGCCAAAATGTGAGAATGTTCAAACACAATTTTCATGCAAGTGATGCTACCGGAAAACCTTTGATAAGAATGTTCAAATCAACCATTATTTTAAATAGATATTTCAGTAACGTTTCAATGACACAAGTAGCAATAATTATAGACTTCTGTAATTCCACTCTAAGTTAGATGATTGACAGCTTTTTCAACCAATCACCACATGATTTTGCCCAGAAACAAAACCTGCCGAACTAAGTGGGACAAAAATCCTATACGGTACTGGTACAGTACAGATAGCTAACAGCACACACTCGTGCATTTAATGTAATATACTGCGCAACACAAATTTCTGCACACACAGACTGAGTGACGACAAAATGGTGAACAAAAATTACACTTACGTGCCCGCTACGGGCTTTGTAAATCTGATTCCCGTCACCCAAAATGATTAGCAGACAGAATTTTGTTTATTCCTATTACTAAAAACTCTAAAGATCTGGAGAAGTGCCATAAATGGATCAAAACTTGTGGCGGGCCAAATGAACATTTAAACGCCAATGCCTTTGTCGTGAATGATTGCGGATTTGAGGTTTGTTTGCCCTGCCTAATTACCATGTTGCTATGGTAGGTGTGGCTTTCTTAGTGAGGTCAATTTCAAAAGTCCCATGGCTTAATTGGTAGAAAAAATGGCGTCAATTTTCGAACGACAGCTTCTTAAAGAGTTCTTTAAAAATTCTTCATATCTAACCTTCTGCTCTTTCAAAGCCGCTTTTTCTTTATCGGATTTGAGGTTTGTTTGCCCTGCCTAGTTACCATGTTGCTATGGTAGGTGTGGCTTACCTAGTGAGGTCAATTTTAAAAGTCCCATGGCTTAATTGGTGGAAAAGATGCCGTCAATTTTCGAACGACAGCCTCTTAAAGAGTTCTTTAAAAATTCTTCAAATCTAACCTTCTGCTCTTTCAAAGCTGCTTTTTCTTTATCTTCCGCCATTCGTTCTGCTCTCCTCTTCTTTCTTTCAGCGACCTTTGACCCCAGTTTGTCCCTTTGTTGATTTTTCTGTCTTTCACGCAAGATGTTCATTAGCTCCATCTCTTGCCTAAATGACATAAAGCAGTAAAAATATTGTCAGATATGAACATACTGTATGTTCCATGCTATTAACATAATACTGGGCTCACCCGAAATAAAATCTAAAGGGGTACTTATCATTATTTTTTCGTGATTTCAACCAAAATTGCACATAGATTACCGCAACTAAAAATCCCAGAAATCTAAATATTGTCTGATATGTCATGATATTTCAGCAAAAAAAAAATTCACACCCCGGAATGGCAAACCAGGAACAAAATGACACGCTATGAAAGTACCTATTATGCAAAAATGTCATTTTTGCGCAATAGGTACTTTCATAGCGTAAGGTTAAGGGAAATATTATCTTTTTTGATACTTTGTGTTGTTGAAAAAATTACTTTTTTGATATTTGTGTTGTTGAAAAGTTACTTTTTTAATACTTGTGTTGTTGAAAAATTTCAGTTTTGATACTTATCATTAAAAATTTACCTAAATGATTAGTTCAGTGGTCAAGCATGTCCATCTTATATGAAAGAGGACTTTAAAAGAAACAAAATGGTGAAGAAAGCATTCAATAATCTTATTCCGTTAAGGAAATATTCAAGTTTAATAGCCTGTGGGCCGAAGGTATCTATTCTGCACTTACGTAGTCCACCTCTTGGGGCAACACAAAAAATATATCAATCTGCGAGGAATAACTTGCTTATTGATATTCTAAAAAGTGCCACCAAAATTTCTTGCATGTTAAGGAGTAATTAACAAAAAATGTTAAGTTGATGTGAAAATTATAAAAGAAATAGTCTTTTCTGGCCATTCTAGATGCCCAAGACTGCTGTCAATTCATTGATTTGGTGACTTAGGCCACAGTACTAAGTAATGGCACTGATTAAAATGCAGTTATTAAGTCATTTTTCTTTTAAATGACATAATATATTCTCTGAATATAGAAAGCAAGCACGTTATCTTATGGTCAATGGGAAGATATTTTGCACTCTTTTTCTTATCATTTTTAATCTGCTGAATATAAAAACTGGAGTCTCTGTTATTGTTGTAAAAGACGGAAAGCTTTTTTTCATAAGCTGATTGATTTGCAAGTTTCGTATTAACTGTCATGTCATTGCATATCATGAAATATTTGTTCCAGGATATTTATTCATAAGCCGCGACCACCACGCATGATGCAGATCAATAAAATAGACACACCTATTGACAACACTAGCATGTGCACAATAACTAACAACATTATCATAGCAAGTATGATGCAAAACAGACACATGGTATCACCATCAAAACCAACAAGGCACATCCACAGACCATGGGCTATCTGTGTATCACATATGACTTGAATCCAGTTTATCATTCTTTAGATACCGTGTTTACAAGCTCTTTTCAGAAAAATCATGTTAAGCCCTGCCTACCATGCATATTAATAAAATTCAACATTTTTGTGCGATGAACATATAGACACTAGCTAACAACAGAATTACAGTACATATGAAACAAAACAGACGTGGTTATTTCAATATAAACTTTCAAAGATTTTAACATGAAGCCCCACCTACTCATTAATATGCATGACATCAACACCAAAAACAATAGGGGACATCTACGGACCATGGGCTATCTGTATACCATATATGACATGAATTTGAAGTATGATTTTTGAGATATCGTTTTTACGAGCTGGGCGTCACACACACACACATGCGCCATCATGACCGCATAGGTTCCTGATGCTGATCACATCAGAACCAAAATGGAATCCACCACTAAAATGCAACATCTAATTACCAATGAGTGTGAGTGACAGAATAAAACATGTCACAAAATGTCTGATTAATTCTAATACACCTGTTTATGTTCATTTTATGGGAGGCAGCCGTAGCTCATTCAGCTGAGCATACAACTGAGATGCTGGAGGTCCCAGGTTTGAGTCCAACGGCGATTTAACCAGCAATTTTTCCACAGGTATGCACAGATATACACTGACATCAAGGGCAGAGGTTTGTCTTTTGCATCGCACCTTTCTCCCACCCGGCCTTTGTGAAAAGTGGCCAATGGTTAGATGACAATCACCGTCCTTCGGAGGGTGGTAGGGCGGTGGTAGGAGTTTCACCCCCTGCCTGGTTCTCTGAACACTTCTCGAAAAGAGCAGGGTGTTAATCTGATGTTCATCCACTTTCCATCCTGGCAAATTCATTGGGTTTACACTGAAAACAAGGCATTGTGACTTACATGTGCTTTCCCTGGTATATACCTAAAAGTGAAGCACAAATATAAATTTTGTCACAAAATTTTCAAATGTCACAGATTTTTGGACAATGAAAATTTGTCACAAAATGTCACAGATGCTCCATTTTCTGGATGTTGTAACAGCAGTTGATGCGATGCAGGAAGGAGACAGAATTCTTGAGGTGGGATATTGTGAAAGAGCTGTGATTGAGTTGAAAGAAGCTCTGAGGAGGGTGGGAGAGTGGGTAGTCTATGAGGATGTGTTTGACTGTCAACTGATCACAACAATACACCAGTTCCCAGTTCCAGTCTGCTCATGTGCACAAGTACGTTTTACCTTCAAGTTGGAAGGATGCAAACCAGAAGAGTGCACAGCATGTGAACATACAACAATCGCACAGCACAATACGCTCTTGCTACTGTACATGCATAGTATTATTGGGCATTGTTTAGAAATACACACATTGTACATGGCCTAAGGTTAAAAAATTGGCCCAAAATTTCACTTTCTATGTTAGGTTGACACAGGTTTTCTCCGATGACTTAATACCTAGAATACTCAAAGTTACATAGCATATTAAGAAAAAAAAAAATCTAAAGCGACAGAATTTTAAATCAAGTGACTGTAAAAATTTGTTATCGTTACAGTCAATAAGGAAAATTGTTTGTTAACTCGCGACTCAAAATGGCGGATGAAACTGTGAACTGGTGTATTATAACAGACCGATGTGTTTGATTTACATGGAAGAAAGTTAAAACATCATTGTGGATGCCGGCAGAAACTTACTTATGACTGTTGATCATTTGCTGGTACTCTTGCTGTGACAGTTTGGCTCGTTTCTGTCTGAGAGCATTCTTGATCTTCGCTTTCCTCTCTTTTGCATCTCTCCTTCTCTCCGTTTCTTCCGGTCCGACATCGCACCGGGGAGTTTTCGCTCCGGTCGGTCAAGATCGTCAGCTGCAGTGTCCCAATCTTCATCATCACTGTACGATACTACTTTTACAGCTTCTGAATTCTTAAAGAGCAATGAGGACAATTCTAAATGTTGCAAAGAGAGCTAAAGTGATGAGAAGTTGTGATAAAGAATATTCCAGGAATTTTCATTTCCATGCACAATAGAGGACTTTTATAGAAACAAATTTAGTGAAAAACATGAACCTTGTTCTGTTTATAAGGTGTTACCTGAAGGATTAGTTCAGCGGTCAAGCTTTTATCTTATATGAAAGAGAACTTCAAAAGAAAAAATCCAAAGTAATCCAAAGAATGATCTCGGATCTGCAATTATGACATCACACAATAATAATGTGGTTGATGACATATTACACAATTATTGGCTGTACCGGGCATAGCATATAGTGCAGTGGATTAAGTTCCAAATTTGGGTGAAATTGTGACATGTTGGATTAAAGTATCAACCTACTAAGCCTACATGTAGGTCAGGGTCAAACCAAGATTAAAATTGAAAAATACCCCAATCCTATTAAAAAGCATATCAAATTACTTGGGCTGAAGCTTGTGGATTAAGCCACCGGACTAAGTCCTAGAGACTTGTAAACAGCCTCGGTTTTTGTGGACAGTTTTTTCTTTGAAAAACACTTTTTGAAAGCTGTCCATTGGAAAGCCCTATATACAGTAGGTACTAAACAGGGTTCTAGCTAGACAAGTTTGAGTGCCAAGCTCCAGTGACAATCAGTGGCATGCCCAGTGTGACCTCCTAGATGCCCCTCTCATGAAGAACTGTTCAAATTTAGTCCACTTTTATTGACAAATTGTCAACAAAAAAGATGGGTTTTTTCATCGGAATTGTAAAGGGGGAATTCTCCATACCCCGTGTGGGAAGCAGGGGCAACAGTATAGCAGGGAATCCAGGGTAGTGCCCCAAGATTCCAAGAAATCCTATGTTGTATACAGGTAGGTGTTTTGAGGGCTGGAATCCCCTAAAATTAACTTCCTTGGAGTTTTTAATGTACATATAAAGAGAATGAAAGGAATGAAAAATAAAATCATTTTACAAACATGTATTGTGCTTTTCACATTTTCATGATTTCTTAATAAACAATAAAAACAATAAAGAAAACTGTCAGTGTTTTAATTACTTGTTGTTTTTTAAATCAATTTCACTTTGTACCTTCTTTCTTGCTTCTCTGACCACAACTTTACAGCTTCCACATATAGAAATTTGTCAAGAGGGGATCCATTGATGCTAATATGCATAAGATAATCAAGTGTATCTTCCCTCATCCTGTTTCTACCATCACTTTTACAAGTTTTATCTTGGAGAAATCCCTCTCACAATCAGCAGTGTGTGGAGGAAGAGTTTGATTAATTTTAGCGAGTTTTGAAATGTTTGGAAACATGTTACTTGCTGTTTTCTGTGACGAAATCATATATATATATTTAGATGTGCCTATTTTTTGCTCGTTGCTGGTTCTTGCATGTCTGGTGCAGGAAGACAAGAATCAATGTAATGTTGAATATCGAAATTACTGCCAGTACATCATCCACCTCCAGGCCAAATTGTTTTGTTTGTTTGTTTGATGAGGGCTTAACGACACCACAACAGCGAGGGTCAAATTGTGCCTGAGAGTTTAGATCATTCCAGAGGTAGGAAGGAAAGAAAACAGGGGAAGATTAATAGAAACACGAGAACTAAAAGCCAGAAAGCTGGGATCGAGAGAGAAGGTGCATGGGTGAAAAAAACATAGAGAGAGGGGGGTGGGAGAGGAAGACTAAAAATTGTTCACTCAAAATAGTAAGAGACTTGCTTAATTCTGCTTCCTCTTTTGGTTCATAATATAACTTTTCAGCAAACTTTCAAAATGCCTTCATCACATGGTTATTATCAGATTTTTCAGATATGTTTTCTTTGAGTTTGTTAAGGAATGGTGTTTGATCTTAGTGTCAAATGCTGTAGTGCCACCTTGCTAGCTTCTTTGTCAGTAAGATTTACTTTGGTGTCATTGTTGCTAAGATTTTCCAGTACTTTTTTGAAGTATTCATTATAAGAGGGTTTGTCCTTCTTTACTTCAAGTGCCTTCATGAAGCAAAATCTTTCCTTAGGAGAAATTGTCCTTCAATCATTCACAGTTACTGCACATTATTACCTCAGGCATTACGATACGCAGCTATTTTTATCACCAGTTTGAAAACAAACTTCTCCCACTAAGACACTTAACACAGATGAGTAATTTCAATCACAAAATTACCTTGATTATTCAGCTCTGGGTTTCTGTGATCTTAAACACACAAATAAGCTTGGGCTTCTTGGCTGTGACGTGCATGGGAATGGCAGATAAACAAACATTGTTTTGAGTAGAAACACAATACACTTAACAGGAAGTCGGGTTGGTAATTGTCATACCTGAGTTTTTAGGATTAGCTCGGGTGATGGGTGCGGGTAAGCTTAAAGAAAAACTTTTGGCATGTTCAAGGTTGCCTCTTTAAACTTTTCTACCTGTGCAAAATCTATTGATTCAGTTTGAAATAAGCAACTGAGAATGTTGATAGTTGGAAAGATGTCACAGACGAGAAGGAGAATGGCAATAAATTCAATTTTAGCCATCATGGGGTAAAGTCCAGCAGCAACAATTTCACCTCGTTCTTCACTCTCTCTGCTGAGACTGATAAGGACACTTAGGAGAATTTTCTTCAATCCCACTGCACACCTTCCTAATGCTATCCACCTAGTAGGGCTTGGAACCTCTACTTTCCTTTCCCAGTTGCACTTTCACCTAGGGAATCACTGAGAAGTGTCTGCACTCTCTCCAGTCCATTGGTCCTTACAGTACTTCTTGCATAGAATTCATGAAATTTACTCAATGTTTTCTTAAAACCCTGAAATGGCAGGAAAAGAGTTTCCAGACTTAGACGCTGCCAAGTTTAACTTATGGGCAGCACAGTGTTGCCTCAAAGCTTTTACAATATTTTCATCATCAGCTTGTTTGACAATTTGAAAATCTACTGTTTTCTTGACAGCTCCATTGTGCTTCCCAATCATAACTGAAGCCCCATCAGTCCCAAGGCCAACTAACCCATCAAATGGCAATCTGCTACCCTGCATGTATTTTGTTACTATGCTACAAATATTGTCTGTATTTAAAGTTAAGGTCTTATCTCCGCTAAAGTTGCTATAAAGACAATCCAGTATTTTAACAAATTTTGTAACAATTTCCCCGTTGGAATTTACGTATCTTGCATGGATAACCAATTGTTCAATTGTGCTAATGTCAGTGGTTTCGTCAATCATCAATGAAAAGTACTTATTCTGACGCAACTCATCAAGTATTTCTACTTCAATGACTTCACTGATGCACTTTAGGAATTAGGAATGGAAGTTTCCGAGGTGTATTTTGCATTAGCACCCTTGAAGATTTTACCTTTAACATCTAATCCCAACTGTATCAACAAGTCCAATAATTTCTCAAAGTTAGTTGTATGAGGGATGTTGTTTTTGCTAAAAAATACAGACATTGGAAGGCCTTAACCCTACTCTACCAGCACTTTTTTGAAAATGCGCTCAGGAGGCGGGGCCAAAGATGGGGCACCCAAAACGGTGATAATATCGCCGCGTAGTAGAGTAAGGGTTAAGCAAGGCATGATTATTGAAGGGTCCTCTAGCCTTCCAGGCAGCAGAGTCGGGCCCCTTCTGCTTCCGGGACCCGCTAGGCCGCCCACCAGGACCATGCTGCCTATATTTTCGAGTTGGCGCATTTGTCGCGGGTTCATTAACCCTTACTCTACCAGCACTTTTTTGAAAATGCGCTCGGGGAGCGGGGCCAAAGATGGGGCACCCAAAACGGCAATAAAATCGCCACGTGGTAGAGTAAGGGTTAACCATTTTTTCTCATCTTATCTCCTTTGGTTTTGTTATCATTTCACCAACATGTTTAGATGTCTCACTTTGTCATTGGAGCGAAACAAAATCATAATGTTCAACAGTACCCTCATGTTCCTTAAAGCTTTCTAACCGTAGTCTGAAACATCCCACTATGTTCCATGTATCCCTACCAAATGGTGTCTTGTTAAAATTTTGACAGTATTTACAAAACATTCCAGAGCCAGGAATATGTTTGAATCGAAAGTAGAAGCATGTTTCTGTTTTTCCCCTAGTCTCCACATGCGATGAATGTGGCTCAACAGCTGTTTCATATTCAGAATCAAAAGTTGGCAACTGCGGCACCATTATCCTCGTTTTCATTTCTTTTCCTCTTCTCGAAAAAATCATCAAGTTTGCGATGAGAGTCCTTTAACCATTCTTGCCATTCCACCTTGCTGTGTATAGCTGATACATGCTTTAAGTTTCATTTTAAATTCAGCTTGGTGAAGCCTAACAACTTCACGGAGGAAGGATTAACGAAATATTGTATGTACATGAGACTAGAAATTGCAACAGATATTCAACTGTCAAAGCCCCTCCCCACCCCCACCCCCTTCCCCACACATACACACACAAAAGTACAAACATATGGCAGAAACACTTCTCTCAATTCCCATTGTTAATCATCTTGCCCAAACTTTTTACCACTTTTATTTTCTTACCGGTATCATTCGACGAAAGCCATACATTATTATAATTATTTCAAGTTAACTAGCGGCACATGTTCCTATGAACTACGCAACAACTTTGATCAATATCAAATCCCCCACAAATCCCAAGAATATAGATCACTCCATTATAATGCTAAGTGCATATGGGGTTTATAGCAAATGTGATTGGTTACTTACATTTGGACCAGTCTATAAGCACGCCTTGGGCTCTTGGGGGTGTAATATTTACTTTGTTAAAGTTTGTTTGTATGATAAGTGACGGACTTGGCAAGCTGCCAGCAGTGATTCACAAGGATTAAAACGTGAACCTGAACTGTGTGCATGTGAGTATGCTTATGTAGGTGACATACATGTATGGGTGATTTTATGATAATATGTACGCTCAATTGCAATAAATTCTTACATAGTTTAGTTAATTTGATCGGAATTTATAATGTGTAATGTATATTATATTATGTGTGTAAATCAGCAGATGACATAAATAGAGCGAGATTAAAAGGAGATCTGTTTAAACACTTAATTAATTAACCGAATTGAAATTTTGAGTGCCGGGTGGAAGAGTGAATCTTAGAGCCAAGTGAATCTTAGAGCCAAGTGAATCTTAGAGCCAAGTGAATCTTAGAGCCGAGTGTCGGGTGGGAATTGCGAGTCCTGGGCGGGCCCACCTGGCACCGCCCACGTAGCTAGAACCCCGGTACCTAACATTATTATTATCTAGTATATGGAATCACCTGTCGAGCAAGTTGAATTTGAAGAGTTTGCTCCGCTTTCCTTTCATCATCTCCATCGGCAGCGTCTTCACCGACAGATTCAATATTAGTTACCGTCAGTTCAGCAGTCTTCATTAAATATTTGCCAAAATCGCCATTGGGAACATCAAACGTCTTTAAACAGGAAAAAGAAGATACAAAGTGGGTAAAAATCAAGTCGGGTTATATTCATATGTCCCTCTACAGTAGTAGTGAAGTCTTTTTCATTAAATTTGCACTATACGAGGGCGACAATATTTGTTCAAGATATGGAGGTGGACACAAAGATAATTGTCCAATGAAAATTTGTTGGCAATCTAAAAATGTTCGTGTTTGTTCTTTGATTGTGCGTCACTTTTTAACTTTCTACTCAAAGTTAAAATAATCCATTCACTTTTGATAATATTTTGATCACTTTTAACATTCGACCCAATTTGACACTCCCCTCCCTTTCAACATTATACTCAAATTCAATTCCCCTCACTGTTGACATTCTTGAATGACATATGTACTAGTATAGGTAATATCTGAAATCCTCAATGAGGATGAAGTATGAACCACAAATTTTGAGCATCTTTATCAAAATTAGTTTGAATTAATCAGTTAATTCAATAACAGTGATTTTTTTTCTTCAGCAACACTTAGTTACTAGTCAATTTCTTCCAATAGAACATATTTACAAAATATAAAGCACTACCTATTGCACATACAGTACAGTATTTATAAACTAACTTAAGCTGAAAATCCAAAAATGTCTCATACCCCTATACTTTGATCTCCTTGTTGTAAACTATATTTGTTGGGTGCCACCTCTTTGATCGTTGTCGGTCCCATGGGTGGCGAGGTGACATCATGATTTCCGTCCTGATTTCTCCACGTACACGGATTGGCGTTGTCTTCCCTGGAATCACAACATCTGCTGTAACTACATTTTTCTGACTTCCATTTCGTTTTTCTCCTGGACGGGGCGAGGCTTTCTTTGAAGCACCTGCACCCATTGTTTCATGTCGTTGATGGTACCCGTCTCCTTAATAAGGTGACATCTGAAGAGATGAGATATGTTTTGTGTCATAAAATAAAACAGAGAGGATGACAATTTTGAGTAAATGTAAGACTATTTCTCATATATGATGGAGGATAATAAAGGCAACAAAATGTTGAAGAAATTAAAGGAATATTCCCATGGATTTTCATTTTGTCATATATGATATTAGAAAATTTGTAGAAACAAAAGGGTGAAAAAACTATGTTAATACCAAGACAATTTCAAGAAAAAGTCTTTTGTATTTCTTTAAAAATGATTTGATTTTTTTTTTCTCATTGTAAATGTGATGTACACCAAGAAAAAACAAAATAATTTTTGTGTAAATTATATATTCCACCCTATCTCAATAATGAACCAAAAACATTGTTCGATAATGTGAAAATAGTGTGATTATATTTATAAGAAATACATAAGAACTGTGCTGGAATTGCCTTGATGACATCACCAAGCTTAAGAACATACTGTACAAGGTGTTTTTGAGAACATTTTTCTACTCTTTATATTGTTGTAACTTCTAAAAGGAATAAGATATTAACATAGTTAGGTACAAAATCGGGACAAATTTGAAGCAATTTTGAAAGCCAAGGTACACTTAGAACAGCCATTTGTTTTGCAGCTGCCAGCCTCCATCAAATTCATTGAGATATTAATTAATAAATGACTAAATAATGGTCAACATATTGTTGAAAGGTTATTTTGACCCCCAAATTTCATAAGTATTGTTGACTATATGTACAGTAAATAGTGGGATTTAACTTGAATATGGTAATTAAAAACAACTGGAGTTTCATTTAAGGCCTCCAAGGTTTAATGTTGGGGCCAAGGTTGTCTGCGATGTTATTAATGCTCAGGTTGAAGAGAGTGGGGAAGAGGATGCTGCCTTGGGGGATGCCCTCTTCTTGGGGATAGGGGTTTAAGAGGGTGTGGCCAATACAAACTTTGAACTGCCTGGGTATTAAGAGAAAGTTTCTTCTTTTGCTAAAATATCATAACAAATCAGACAATAATTAGATTTCTGGAAGTTTTTAGTTGAGGTATGTGCAATTTTTGTTAAAATCACTATAAAAACTGTTTAAAAATGACAACTCAATATTAACAAAGGACTGATTGTCAATTCTAAGCCATTTTCGGGTCAATTGACAGTTAAAACGACCGTTCAACGGAATTCGCGTAACACTCAAATGGCAGGTTTTTTAAGCCTACACCATTTGCGAAGGATCATTAACAGATGTAAAAAACTTGCTCAATGAAGTTTTTGATATGGATTTAAAAGTTACATGGTTGAGAGCTGAAGAAGCTCTTCAAAAAAATTCAAACAAAACAATGAAAAAGCTGGGAATTTCAGCATACAGGAGGTGGGTAATGTTTTTTGTATCAAAAATCATCAAAAATACACGTTAATTACATATGTCACATTTTGACCAATTTGACCTATTGGCCTAATTAAGTGGAAACATGCAATTTCAATCATCTATAACTTCATAATTTAATACCCTATCAGCTTAAAATTGTAAGAGGTTGAAAATGAAAATTCAACAAAAAAATCATGATTTATTAGGAAATTATGAGCTGATAAAATTAGCAATTTCTTTAACGAACCAGATATCCATCGAAAGTCAAGAATGGCAATTGCGGCATATGTTCCAAAAAATCATCATTTTAAAGTTCATAACAGGTGTACATTACATAATACATCATTAAAATGTCTACTCCATATACTATTAAAATGTAGAACAAAGTTAATTTCTGGTCACTTTTGATTAAATTAACCAATAAATTACACCTTAAATCCCAATGACAAGTTTATACATGTCATACTTCTTTACATACAAATTACAATACGTGCAAAAATGTATGTTCAAACTAACAAGAATGATGTAGTAGATAATTAAATGCACTTTGCACATAGTAGCTGAGTATTTGTATAGAACATTGTTTTAAAGGAGCACTAGATCGAAAAGAGAGGGCGCATTTTTAGGAGGTCCCCAAAAAATCAAATGCTTATGTAGCATGCAAAGGTATAGCAAATTTCTGGTTAATATGAATATTCAAGTAACCTTTGCCCCCACGTTGTCTGTGGGCTATGGAGTCATGAAGTTTATCGATCTTACGTGGATGATATATCTGTGAAATTCGCAAAAACAAGCGCCCTCACTTTTCGGTCTCGTGCTCCGTTAAAGTTTGAAAACAAATGCATCGTGTTCAATTGTGCACAAATCGTTGCAATGTTTTCACCGACAAATGGTCACGGATACACACATGTAGCCTACAACAAAATGCCACATGATGAAATATCCATCCTTAGGAGGAATGGTCCATCAATCATTCATGGGTTTTGCACAAAGTCCTCCCAAGCATATAATGTATATTTTTATTTAGGCTCCGCCAAGGACTAATCTGATTCGCATCATTGAACAGCAGTTATGTGGCTTGAGCCCAAGATGAATGACCTATTGGTACAGTGTAACAGTAGCTGGTTTCTAACAAGTGAACTGTGAATAGACTATGAAGATATTGTCAGTTAAGAAGGTATAGATTACCCCTGTGTTGTGTATGATTTAACAATAGCTGGTTGCTGGTCAATGAATTGTGAAGAGTCTTTCAGGTTGAATGGTGTGGATTACCCCTGATTTTGAGAAAATCAGGGGTGTCGGGTTGGAGGGGTCTAAGGGCCAAAAATCTTAATGAAGACAAACGAATGATCCAAAATATATCATACATCATCATGTATATTAATATACATTAATCATTAATATACCTTTGGGTAGCTATGTAACTGCACTAATCAATAAACACAAACTATTAACAAAATGCTTGAGTCAATAATAATTATAAATGTTGTAGGCCTAGCAGGCCTAAGTTATGTAATTTACATAATAACATATAGCATAGCAAGCTTTAACGTCCCAAAAGCATTCAATGCTGGACTTTATTATTAAGACGGCCACACCCTTTGATAACCAGTTGTAAACTCATGTGTTGCAGACCAACCGAGATTCAAATCCGGGACGTGTGGGTGAGAGGACAAAGCACTAACCACTACACCACGGAGGTCTGTAGGACATTACTGTCTACTTAATAGTAGCTTACATTTCAATTCATATAACATTACATGACAAAATGACAGACTAAGAAGGGTGAATCACTCTTTATATCTGATACACTTTATGTATGACACACTGTAGGCCTAACGTTAGTAGTAATATTAGTATTAAGTAAGACCTATGGTCTTCTCTTATGGCCAGAAAAATTAAAATCAGTTTTTTACTTATTCTATGGGACAAAATTAAGCTTTTATTAAAATATAACATCATAATGAAGAGTTAATACTTAACACATGAATACAATAACCTAATTGCACTAAAAATTGAGAAAATATTTACCCACTTTTGCTTTGTGCAAGCTACAGCAGTAACGTACCGATATAAATGATGTCTTAATCAAAGGCGAAATAATTAGGCTTCCTAATGTGTATGAGAAAATAAAACTTCAGTAAAAAAAATGGCAAAAAATCAAAAGTTTATTCTTTTAAACCCCTTAAAAAAAACAGTAAGACATTATATGCATCATTTTAAAGCTGAAAATATCATCTTTTTAATTAATTTTTGTTATAGCGACGTAGATTGAGCGCACAGTGATTACATCATGGGCTTTCCACAGCAACCTGCATGCCACAGTGCATGTTAACAATAGATCTATATGAGCCACCGAACAACTAGCGAGTGACTCGGAACACAAACTACCGAAATCTCAAAATGTGTAGGTCCTACTTGAATGTAGTGAGAAAAGGATCCTAAACTATATACAAATTGATAACTTATTTTTCCATAAAGGTAAGTATTGTAGGGAAAGAATGTATATTTCATTAGTATTTTGGGTTAGAAAATTGTATTTTTTTTTTAATCCATCAGACATTTGTTTGAAGGAATAGAGAGCGTACCAACACGGAAGTGAACACTCACATATTTTTTTGATTTAAACAACGGTGACAACAGCAACCTTATCTTTTAATTTGTGTGCCAATTGCATAAAATTGTGCTCCAACTTTTGAAAATGTGCACAAAAGATCTTCCCCTCGATAAGCAAACTATGCAATCTAAGGCCTAGACTATACCATATATGGGTAGGACAGGGCATTTTTGTAGGAATAAATTTTCCATGGAAATGGGGAAATGGCGAGTATTGCATAGGAAGCCTAATGACAATGACCCCTATGGAGCATAATTAGTGTTTGGATTGTGGGGCAACTAGGCCTAGCCTAGTGTAATTTATATTGACATTGTGCATGACTGAACTTTGAACGTGAAGTGCCCTTGTCAGCTTTAGGACACAAGAAAATTGCAGATAGGTTCAACAAGTCTACACAAGATTTCAACGCCTCATCGTCGGTAAGAATAAGGCAATATCTTCCATTGAGGAGGTTGGACATCCGGGAATGTTGTGGTGCACGGCGACGTAACAATGCTTTTTTGACTATCTCGAATTTCAGTCAAAAAGGAATACAAACAGTCAGTTATCATTGCAGTCAATGGAGAAAAAACCTATTTTTTGTCATTTTTCAACAAATACTGTACAGAATGTATTTTTTCTCACAAATGTTGTGTATTACTAGATAATAGTTACCAACATATATGAGTACCATTAATTTTCGCTGACTGGCTAAGGCGACACAAGTATTCATAAAAAAAATCCTATTGACTGTAATGATCAAGTTTCCCCTCAACTTGGCAAAACTGTACCGAGCCCGTACACGATTACGTCGAACGTTAATGCTGTAGATGTTGTTAGGCGTAATGTTAATTGTAACTTGTAACTTACGATACAGTGTAGGCCTAACGTTTGGAAAGTCCCTAATGTCTCACCTTCGTTAGTTCGAAAGATAGTGCCAAATACTCTCAAATTTTGCACATCTTAACGAAACATACGAGAATCTGTATTCATAAATAAGCTCAGGCTTTCAGGTACGTGAATTTACCTGAATTCACCATCAGAAAAATTCTCTCGGTAGCTTGGGAAGTGACCATGGAGATTGATTCAGAGTTCCAGGAATGTCGAAAAAGTAGAGAGAGGAAGTACGAAGAGGCAGGTAGCATCACAGTTTTTCATTCACATGTTCGTCCAAGCACCAAGTTGGCTGGTTAACTTTAAGAATGTAAACTACCCGTACGAACGACTTTAAAGTTTATGGAAATGTTATAACAATTTTGAATTAACTTGTTCACCGTTGGACAGGCAGAAAAAGGGGTATTCTTGATTCCTATCAAATATTTGTGTCCCAATCGTTAGGCTTATTCTAGGATTTTGCGTAATGCTATGGCACATTCTGGTGGTCGAAGTTGACGTAAACGTGTTCGGGCTCAGTACGGTTTTGCCAAGTTGGAAGGGAAACGTTATCATTACATTCAATGGGATATATATATATATATATATATATATATATATATATATATATATATATATATATATATATATATATATATATATATATATATATATATATATATATATATATATATATATATATATATATATATATATATATATATATATATATATATATATATATATATATATATATATATATATATATATATATATATATATATATATATATATATATATATATATATATATATATATATATATATATATATATATATATATATATATATATATATATATATATATATATATATATATATATATGTATATATATTACATTCAATGGGATATATATATATATATATATATATATATATATATATATATATATATATATATATATATATATATATATATATATATATATATATATATATATATATATATATATATATATATATATATATATATATATATATATATATATATATATATATATATATATATATATATATATATATATATATATATATATATATATATATATATATATATATATATATATATGTATATGTATATATATATATATATATATGTATATATATATATATATATATATATATGTATATGTATATATATATATATATATATATATATATATATATATATATATATATATATATATATTTTTTTTTTTTTTTTTTTCTATGAATACTTGTGTCACCTCAGCCAGTCAGCGAAAATTAATGGTACTCACATATGTTGAAAAGTATTATCTAATACACACCATCTGTGAAGAAAAATTAATTTTGTCTAGTATTTGTTGAAAAATGACATAAAAAGGTTTTTTGTCCATTGACTACAATAATAACTGACTGTTTGTTTTCCCCTTTGACTGAAATTTGAAATTTCCAAAACAGCATTGTTACCTTGCTGTGCACCACAACATTCCCGGATGTCCGACCTCGAGAATTTACGCCCCACACACACACCTGAACCCTCTGAGACTTGATAGGGCAAGAAAATAAACTTCGATTTTTCTGGGGTTCACCCACGGACCCGATATACTTTGGAAACTGCAATGGAGTCCACATACAGGTACTATAGACCGACAGACGGATGATTTATGGTGATGCAATATGTTTAGACCTATTCACTTGGTTGGATATCCGGGAACTTTGTGACCTGAGGTCATCAGACCGCATAGTAACCGCGCGCCGCTGGAGTGAAAACAAACAGCACACAGCAAACGCATACGGACTTATTTAAGGTCCCGCTGCAGCCTAGTTGAAAGTCGAGTAAATTCATTTTTTACCCATGCCAAGAGTGGTAATTTTTCTGTCATATGATTTTTCGGGTTTGAAGAATAAATCAAACTTTCGGTTCTTTGCATAATCGGACAAATGTAACTGCCAGATAAAACAAAATCATGCAGAATAAGGATACGGAGTTTTTACCTTTCCGCCAATCTGTCAATGGCGGCGGCACGAGGGTTGCCACTTCTCGCGAAGACCAATTTTCCAATTTGTTTATAACCAATGATAAAGTGTCAAAGGTAGGGGAAGTGTTACTATCTTTTTAAATGAGGTCCATGTATTTTCCCTGCTATCGTCCCAAGTTTCATTAAGAACTCATGATTACCGGTCTGTAGTACAACACGCACATAAAAATTTGTTATTTGTAATGTCTAGCGCCGCCAGACATAATTTGTTATATTCGGCACTGCCTTAGGTTAAAGGTCTAGAAGCAGGACCGTAATTTACAGGAATGTAAAAGCAGGGAGTTTAACAACTCCCTGGTAAAAGTAAAGTCTTCCGTAGAGTATTTTTAATGACCATCTTCAAGATATATTTGAGATTTTGACTAAAGAAAATTGTCAATGCTATCTTATGAGCGACTACAATGTTGATATTCTTAACTTCTGAATGGCATCTATTCAAACGGGTTTTATTCAGTAATTACTAAACCCACTCGCATAACCAATAATTCTACGACAGTTATAGATAATATCATTACCAATGTAATGAGTCAATGAGGAGGTGGGAATGTGTGACTGAGGTGAGTGTGACCTATTTTGAGGCGAGGGATGTAGACTTGATTTTCACGAGAGAGGTTGTGGGAAGTGGGGTTGATGAGAATGGAAGTTCTCAATAAAACATTGCCTTGCAAATTGTTAAGGTACATGCAGTGGCGTGGCTAGACTTTTTTGCACGGAAAAGGGGGGGGGGACATAAAGAAAATCCGAATCCAAGCTTACCCTGCCCCTCCCGAGAGGCCCGTAAAAGTTATTGCAGAGAGGTGTATGTGGAAGGGGGGGAATGAGGAGTTGGGAATGTGTGAGGTGGGTGTGACCTATTCTGAGGCGAGGGATATAGACTTGATCTTTACGAGAGAGGTTGTGGAAAGTGGGATTGATGAGAATGGAAGGCTGAATGTTGTGGAGTGTGTTATCTAGGGGTGTCCCAATTTGATTGCCAGCGGTGACGGACATGTAAATTAATAAGCGGTTTGATATTAACCTGATTTCTGGAAAAGGGTAGTGGGGATATTGAAAGTTTATTCGACAACCGCGTCGGCTTTTTCATTGACAGGATGATGCCCACGTGACTAAGTATCCAGAAGAAAAGGATTGTTTTCCTCCGAGGAGGAGGGGGGAGGGGGTACAAAGGATTAATTTGGCGTTTGGGACGCGAAGAGCATCCGCCGTTGTGAACTGCATGTTCTACGTTGAGAATCTGTGAAGAATGCGAGCCTTTTTCTTTTCCGTCTTTGAATAGGTCACACCCACCTCACTCACTTCCACCTCCTTCTGACAATTGCATGCCTATACCGTATATAGTGACCTTAAAAATCATGGCTCACCTGCCCACTCAACCATGTTTTGCATGGAAGTATAGTCAGAAACTTGAAAGGGGCGAGAGCGACCTTATGAGGCGCACAACCAAGCATAATTTGCACGAGACCCAATGCTTACGCCGACTAATCTCTACTAGGACGTGAGGGTGATTCTCTTTACCGGAGAAACTTTAGAACTTTTTACCCAAATGGCTGGAGCCCTGACCTTTTAAGAGGTTTTCTAAAGGGTTTAATATAATTAGGGATTGTTTTCACGAAAGATTCTTGACTGATTCTATAAGTTCGAACAATTAATTTTTTTTCGGAAAATGGCAATAAGACAAGCTTAGAAGACCACATGGGTTTACCGGAAACCGGGGATGGCACTAGGGGCAACGTGTCCCCACTTTTCCAAAAAATGACAAAAGTGCCCCTTTTGAAAATGAAAAGTGCCCCTCAATGACTGTCAAAAGTGCAAGAACTGGTGGGATTTGCACACACTTTGAAAAATAAATTTTACGAAAGTGTCCCTTTTTTTAGTAGGAAACTGGCAACATTTGTCAGTCCCAAGTGGAGGAAATGGGTTCCTATTGGAAAATTGCCCCTTTCTAAAAATGAAGTGCCCCTTTTACTTTACTTTATTATCTACAGACAGGGGCGGACATATGCATAAGACTTGGGGAATACCCCTGAGAGTTTGTGCCCCCCTCCTTCCCACACTTTTCGAAAGCTTCCTGTACTACACCCCTGGAAACCAATACATGTTATAAAAATTAAGCCGGCAAAATAAATTAACACTAAACAATCAGTAAGTGCACGTTACTGCTCCCACTCATGCCGATGCAGACAAATATTTCCATGAAAAAAAACAATAAAAATGGAGCGTAAAGTTTTTGAAAGAAAACGAATAGCAAATTCAGTCAATTTTCTGGTTGCCGAAAGGGGATTTTTTGCATCCAATTTTCCGGTTGCCGAAAGGAGTTTTTTCATCTAATTTTTCGGTTGCCGAAAGGGAGCATGTATTTGCCACCGGTGCAAAAAGTTATGAGGAGAGTCGCGATGGTCCGCCCATATAAATCAAAAGCGTTTTACTAACAGCTCTCTGCAGAAAGAGTGAGAAAGTAAGCTCCGCCTTTAATTTGTAAATCTGCAATGTCACCGCATTACGTAAGAAATCTTGTTGTGTGTAAACAATTTTTACGTCCAGTTTTGCAAGTCATTCTGGAGGTGGATGAAGCAATCACCCGCCCCATGTGCACAAGTTCTGAATGTAATCGACGACCCTGGATTAATTAATGTTAGATATTCTGTTCAATAAATCAGTTTCGTGTCTGGTGCCCGCCGACTACAGTACTGCCTGCGACTGAAAATTTCTTCTCCAGACTTCGTGAGGCCTAATTTCATTCTTAAAAAGTTAAAGTAAGTGGCAAATCTTATTTCTTTTTATAAAAGAATGATTTTTTTTTCCTTTTTAGTAGATCTAGGGTAAGACCAACGTTTAGAGTCTATGTTACTTGCGCGAAATGTGGTAGGCCTATGGATGAATTTTAGTCAATATTCTTACTTCTTATAAATAAACGTATAATATTATTATTATTAACATTTCAATATTTAGGTCGCGAAAGTGAAAAATAACATATAGGCGTAGGCCTACTGTATTTCTGCACAAAAGTGGAACAAAAATGGAGGTTAAGACCACAGGCCTTCCTGTAGTGTTAGTAACACAGCATATGGCAACAGTACTATCCTACTACTACTAGGCCTAGGACATATCCTAGGCCCAGGGCCAATATGTATGTAGACCTATGTATGTATTGAGGAGGTCGGACATCCAAGAATGTTGTGGTGCACGGCGAAGTAATAATGCTTTTTTGATTATCTCGAACTTCAGTCAAAGGGGAAAACAAACAGTCCGTTACAATTCCAGTCAATGGGAGGTAAACCTGTTTTTGGTTCGCATGCGAAGCATTTATGCGAACCTATGTAATGGCAATTACGTCCGTCTGGCAGTGCGGTAGTCCACAAGTTTTTTGAGAATTCCTCTGAAAATCTTCAAGTTTCTTCAGAGTTCCTCAGAAAAAGACAAAAGACAGGATTAAAGACTGGTTCCTTAAAAAGTCTACAATACATTTGATATTTTCTTAGAAGATAACTGTAAAATTTTCCAATATTCTTCAGAGATCCTCAAGTCTCTCTTGTAGCTCTTAAGGTTTAAAATCCTTAAAATTCTTTAAAATATTTAGTCACCAAACAGTTATATTAGGCATGATTTTTTAAACTCCCACCTTTATTGTTGTGCTTATTTGCATAAAGTTGCTACAGTATATGGCCTGACCAGACTTTATTATTTAGTATGCTGAGTCAGGGAGTGTTACAGGATGTGATTGCATATACACATTGGGAGGGATGCCATGTGGGGCATGGATGGGGGCCATGAGGGACATATGATGTGATATTTACCATGTTGTATACACCAAAGGCTATACTAGGCATAATTATTTGACTCCACCTTTTTTTCTTATTCAACAACTTATTTGCATATAAGTTATTGTATGAACTGACACTTTGATACATAGTATGCTCAATCAGGGACTGTGATAGCAAGGATGAGACTTCTTATGGAGCTTATGGGATGTCATGTGAGACATAGGGTGGGATGCCATGTGGGACATGGGGTGGGATACCATGTGGGACTTGGGGTGGAATGCCATGTGGAACAGGGTGGAATGCCACGTAGAATAGGAGGTGGAATGCCATGCAGGACATAGGGTGGATTGCCATGGGATGGAATGTCATGTGGGACATGGGATGTCATGTGGAAGATGGCGTCCCACCCCATTTTAACAAGTCATTTGCATATAAGTTTTTATATGAACTGACACTTTCATACATAGTATGCTCAATCAGGGACTGTGATAGCTAGGATCAGACTTCTTATGGAGCCTATGGGATGTCATGTGGGACATGGGGTGGGATGCCATGTGGGAAATATGGTGGAATGCCATGTGGGACATGGGATGGGATGTCATGTGGGACATGGGGTGGGATGTCATGTGGGACATGGGGTAGGATGTCATGTGGGACATGGGGTAGGATGCCATGTGGGACATGGTATGTCATGTGGGACATGGGGTGGGATGCCATGTGGGACATGGGGTGGGATGCCATGTGGGAGATATGGTGGAATGCCATGTGGGACATGGGATGGGATGTCGTGTGGGACATGGGGTAGGATGCCATGTGGGACATGGGGTGGGATCCCATGTGGGACATGGGATGGGATGCCATGTGGGACATGAAGTGGGATGCCATGTGGGACATAGGTGGGATGCCATGTGGGACATGGGGTGGGATGCCATGTGGGACATAGGATGCCATGTGGGACTTAAGTGTGAGATGCCATTTTATAATTGGCCGGGTCATATGATAGGGGTGTCAATTTGCATGGGCATGCGAACCATGACGGTATTTAGAGTTCTAGTTTGTCATTTTTCAACAAATACTGTACAGAATGTATTTTTCTTCACAAATGTTGTGTATTAGATAATAGTTTCCAACCTATATGAGTACCGTTAATTTACGCTGACTGTCTAAGGTGACACAAGTATTCATAAAAAATATCCTATTGACTGTAATGATAAAGTTTCCCCTTCAACTTGGGAAAACCGTACTGAGCCCATACACGGTTATGTCGGATCGACCACCTCTAATGTATGTATATATATATACTGGTATATAGCCTAGGTTGCCATTAGTGCTCCCCATAGTACTGCGAATTGATGCCAGCCATGTTAGTATAGCTGCCGTTGGGCTGGCCATCTAAGGGTACTACTAAATCCTATACCCTCCTGTACCTTTTTAAGCGAGGTGTAAAAAGTATAGGAAAATCTCAGTTTTAAGATCTTCATGAAAACAAAACCTAATAAGATACATACATACTTAATAAGAAACGATCTACAACCGGATGTAATGTGAAAGATATGAACAAATGCAAATGTTACATAATGATGATTTTATTCCTTTTCTTATAACAGAATAACTGGCATATAGCCAAGTTATTGAACTCCCTATCAATTCCTACCAAAATAGGAATCTAAACTAATTCCCATTCGCAGCCAGGAAAGCATGAAAATGCCATTCTCGGGCATCTAGGGTTTCAAATATCAAATATCCACTCCCAGCACCAACCACGATGGGGCTGGGGTGATTGTTGGGGGTCGATGGCTGCACCAGGGACCTGATTCCCTTACTACGCCACTGCTTTGAACTGCATGGAGCCTAGACTGCGAGCTGGAGTGTGTACAAGAATAAGCTTGTAAATATGTGGCCGCAAGGTAGGCTTTGAATATATTTAAATGAATTTGAAATTTATGCTCGATTTAATCTGAGGCTAACATCAGAGGTGGAAAAAGTATTTCACTTTCTGGGGCCGTTCGTTCATTCCTTTCTCACCCACTCTTACCCCTTATCAGGCTCCTCCAAACCATTCTGCCTCACCTGCAATATTGAACTTTGGATCAACCATCTGCTCTTAATCTCTACTTTGTACTCCAACTTTAGATCTATGTTCTTTCCCTGCATCTCTATCTCAGATCTCTTTAAGAAAAATCCATTTCATGATGAAATAACCATCCTTACGAGGAATGGTCCATGGATTTTGCACAAAGTTCTCCCAAGCATATAATGTGTATTTTTTTATTTAGGCTCTGCCAAAGACTAATCTGATTTGCATCACTGAACAGCAGTTAAGTGTCTTAATCCCAAGATGAATGACCTATTGTGTACAGTGTAACAGTAGCTGGTTGCTAAGAAGTGAAATGTGAATAGACTATGAAGATGTAGCAGTTAAGAAGGTATAGATTACCCCTGTGTTGTGTATGGTGTAACAATAGCTGGATGCTGGTCAATGAATTGTGGAGAGTCTCTGTGGAGTTGAATGGTGTGGATTACCCCTGATTTTGAGAAAATCTGGGGTGTCGGGTTGGAGGGGTCTAAGGGCCAAAAATTCTTAATGACCTTCTTCAACAACATATTCCACTTGATATATACTCACTCTTGACTGTCACAGTGCTGTTAAACCTCAGCAAACAAATAAACTGGGACCGTAGAAATTCTTGACAACTTCTGCAACAAAGTCGACAATAACCATGATTATATTTGTAATAATTTGTTTTTTTGCAGGAAGCTTATAATTACCACAGCAGAAAAATGTCCGCAGAAGCAGCCCTGAAAAATACTTACCTGACCCTTCTGAGTGGTCATAAAATGCCACAGATTGGCCTGGGTACCTGGAAGGTGAGTGTACAATACTTTGAAGGAATATGGACCCTAGCTCAGCAATTTTGATATTGATTAAAAGAGCTCTGACGATCTACAGACAGGTAGAAACAAGTTGTAAACAAAAAAAAAAGGGGGAAGGGGGGGGCTTCCATATGCGAGGTATATATGTGCCGCCAAAGCAGGTGCATTTTTTGCATCATTTTCATAGTGCAGGTGCCTTTTTACCAACATTTTCATAGTGCAGGTGTTATTTTTCATCATTTTCAAAGTGCAGGTTTCAAGAAATGTTGTTTTACTTAGTCAATTTCATTCATACAGCTGCAGGTATCAAAATTGACTTCTTTTATACCATGAGTATCAAAATTGTATAATTTTATACTGCAGGTACCAACAAAATCTGTCATACTGCGGGTATGGTTTTTGTTGATGGGCTGCACGCCACTACCATTTTTAGTATGAAGTTCTCCCTCCCTCCCCTCCTCCCCTTGGAAAAAATATGCCATAAACCATAAAATAGCAAAAACTTTCATCACAATCACTTAAAACTTGAGCATTAATGTTTTTAATTGATTTGAATTTTAAGGCCTTATTAAAATAAATTATGTAAATTTTATTTAAATTTTGTAACATCACAACAAGAAAACCTATGAATTTCTGTATACTGTATATGTTAACTTATTGGTTTTCAATCCTTTACTAGCGTTATTGCTATAGAAGCAATTAAAGATGACCAAAGGGTTGTAATTTAGCGGGAAAAGACAGACTTATGAATTAAGTCCCCCCCCCCCCTCCCCTCCCTTTGGAAAAATATGCTATAAACCATGAAAATAGCACAAAAAATCACAATCAGGTAAAAGTTTATTATTAATGTTTTAAATCAATTTGAATTTTAAGGCCTTATAGAAATAAATTATGCAAATTTTATTTAAATTTTATAACATCACAACAAGAAAACATGAGTTTCTGTATACTGTATATGTTAAGTTATTAGTTTTCAATCCTTCACTAATGTAATTGCTTTAGGAGCAATTAAAGATGGCCAAGGGTTTAAAATTTAGTGGAAAAAACAGACTTATGAGTTTCAGTGACAGAAATTTAAGATTTGAAATTTTAAAAATGATCCATCTTCTCTTTAATACATCACAACTGTGATATCCATTAAATATTCTTTAAACTTTGATTAGCCGTACAGTAACTCAGAAACTTTGGGTGCTTTTGACTTAATTTAAACATTAGTCAGTTCAGAATTTAAAGTTTTTTCCTTTAAAATTAAAAAGTCTACCGGTCCATACATGTATACCCTTAAACTTGACTATATATCCTTAATGGAAAAAGATTTTTGAACACTTTCTTCCCTGTTTTGTTCCTTTTATTTCCCTCATAACTAAGATGAATATGTTTGGACACTGAACCACTTCATTCATACATAAAGGTATATGGACAGATAGCAACAACAATGGCTTAAAAGTGTACAACAAATTTAAGAATAGCAAAAACTCACATCAAAATTAGTTACAAACTAACCATTTTACAGCATTTTGAAATTTTGGTACCAAATTAGCATAAGTTATGCAATACTCTGTGCCATCACAACAAGAACACCATGGCTATTGCTTATGTTGTTTGTGAACTGTTTCCCAAACATTGTATGAGATGAAGCAGTTTGGTACAATGCAAAGAAAATAAATTTTGCTATAGCCTTGACCCATACAGTATGTAGCAGTAAATGCAATTTGGTCCTCTGGTGTCTGAAATCTAGGGACAAATATGAAGGAAAACATGAAATATTTAGAACTGTATTCAGTGTTCTTGTCCATACATTAAAGAATCTCTCATGCCAAAATCGTTTGCAGAGACTCAAACTACCTACTCTTTCCTTCAGAAGACTTGGAGGTGACGTGATTGAAGTCTTTAAGATACTAAATGGTTACTATGATCCTAGAGTATCTCCACACTTTTGTCACTGCTACATGCAGCCATCAACTCAAGCCCTTTCTGCATAGAGCCAACACAGAATTGTGTCCTAACTTCTTTAGCCATTGGTTAGTTAGCCATTGGAACTCCTAAAGCAACACTGTCGTTACAGCACCAAGAGCCATTGGGTAGTTAGCCATTGGAACTCCTTAAGCAACACTGTCGTTACAGCACCAAGATCCATTGGGTAGTTAGCCATTGGAACTCCTTAAGCAACACTGTCGTTACAGCACCAAGCATCAATAGTCATTGGAACTAAAAACACTGTCTGCACCAAGAGCCAATTTTTTAGTCATTGGAAGTCCAGAACCTTTTAAGGGTTTGACCATTGAACTCCTTATATTACACTAGTTCAACACCAACACAAGAGCAAAACTGGAGCAATTTCTGCAGCCTGTTTGACCATCCCGTATATTAATTAGTTCAAGACCAACACAGATTTGGAACTGGAGCTTCTGCAGCCTGTATCCAGTATCATCCTAAGGTATCCTAAGGTATAACTTTAGCACATACTGAAAAATTCATCAAACTTTAATTTGTCAAATTTTAAAACAAAAATGCTATTTCAATAATTTAAAGACTTACCTGCTAAGAATTGTGTGCTCCTTTATATAAATACAAATTATATACAAATCCATACTTTTAAATCGAACTATAAGATCTATACCATCTGCGGTTTAACATATTGGATTATTTAAAATTGCTATTTTCCTGGTTTATAGCATAAGTTAAAGTTAAATTCATCCAAGCCATGAGGCCCCTTAGAGGTGCATTGGCTCAGTGGTTAAGGAGTCATGTTCGTATTCGAAAGGTACCTGGTACTATTCCCAACATGAGTGCTAGTTTTCTTGAGAAAGAAACGTTACTTTATACTTACTCCAGTTCACTCAGCTGTAATATGAGTACCAGTACTGCTGGGGAGTTAATCTCCGATGGACTGGCATCCCATTTAGGGGGAGTTATGTACTCTCATTCACTTTCGCCATGGAAACCGGGGATAAACACCGGCTTTATGAGCCTGATGGCTCTGGTGGATTTAGATTAGCTAGCATGCAAATCAGGGTTGGAAAAATGAAGAAGAAAAAAATCACTCGCCAAACTTGGCGAGGCTATAATTAGTGTGGCAATCGTACCACAGTATATTATAAAATTTCTACTCGCCACAATGTTTTGTAGGCTAGTGGTTTTTCCAACCCTGATGCAGATAACTTGAAGTCAATTTGTTTTTGATTATTTGCTAAATAAATGTTTGTTTTTACTGAGGAAATGTTTGCAGTGCAACATCAGTAATAAGGCTAGTCAGTATATTTTGACCTTTTACATTCTGTTGCTGGCACTCTTATCATTTTTATCGTGTTTAATCAATCTTAAAACCAAAAACGCGTTGATTGTTATAGGGCTGTGTGTTGACAGTCGATGGAGGAGTTTCATAATGTGAATTGATGAATGCAATTGATTGGCGTGTTTGACTACTGGTGGACAATCATTTTGTCAAGAAACCCGTGTTTACAAACTTACAGTATATACATGTATCAAGCTCCTTGTTTGCAAGCTTACAGCATCTGTTTGCAGGGCTGTAGCACCAGAGTTATTAGTGGTGTGGCGATGGTCTTGATAGTGGTGCGGCAATGGTCTTGATAGTGGTGCGGCAATGGTCTTGATAGTTGTGTGGCAATGGTCTTGATAGTTGTGCGGCAACGGTTTTGATAGTGGTGCGGCAATGGTTTTGATAGTGGTGCGGTGGGGTTTGAGGAGCATAGGGTGAAGCCCGCTGAAGTCCTCATATTTACATAATCCCGGCACAAAAGTGGTGCGGTGAGCGTCACACCAGACACACTGCCAGGCCTATTCGGAAACAAAAGGTCTTGGCCTGTTTATAATTTAGTACAATAAAGAAAAAAGTCTTGGTGATAATTGTGTAAAATTTAGGGCAAAAGTAAAGGTTAGAATTGCATACAATTAAAAAAAAATGTCTTGGATATATTTTGAAATAAAAAAAAAATAATAGTCTTGTCTCACTTAAATCTTATCCAAATTTATAAATGCCAGATTGATTTGGCAAGACTTTTAGCTTTTCAGAAATGAAAGAAAATTGCGGTAAGGAAAATTGATTACTGTACTAATTGATGAGGAGGTCAGGACCTTACTGCAACAACACACATTTTGATTAAATCAAACTATTTCCACCCAATCTCATTATTGTGCTGATAGACATACAGTAATAATGATGTAAAAGATTTGTATTTTGTACTGTACACATATCTACTCAGTTCGAGCTGGCATGGTGCAGGAGACAATAATAATGACAAATAACTTAGGTGTAGAAAAAGAGAAGAAAAAATTGAATATCATCAGAAGCCATGAAGAAGCCTCACCTGCATCAGCCTCAGCCACTCCTCTCTGACTTACTCCCATCTCTTATCCAGACCCCTAGCTTTGCTGTTTTACAGGAGCGGCCCGCCATGCCCCTTCATGGGCCCACCCTGCCCCTCATGAGAATAAAAAAAATATTGAAAACATTTTAAGGTTTTTTTTTTTTAAACTTAATAATCTTAATTAACCTCATAAATGAATACCTTACATGGATACAGAACACAGAATGATAGCATAGTAAGCAATTGTCCTGTTTGGCTCATGAATGGTCCTTATTAATCAGAATAGTTTCATTCTGAGGTATGATTATAGTTAAAATTCCAGAGCTTCTTCACCATGGGATTGAGCCTTAAGCCCTGGACTCCATGCCGAAAAGATTCAGTGCTTCACACACGCATTAATCTGCCCTTCAACAAGTCTAGCACCCTGTTATCCGGCTCCCTTGTCCCTCTGCCCCATTTGCAACATCGATCTCTCCAAGCATATTTTCTTAACCTGTCCCCTATACCAGAACTCCAGATCTTACTCTCTTCACTCTCCTCAATCTTGGACCTATTCAAAAACAATTCTTCCTCAAACATCAACTTCCTCTGCAACAACAGCCTCTTCCACCACATATAATCTCCTCCCCTCCTACACCTTATCTTACACACCCCTTTCTTTTCACCTAAATTTTTCTCCCACATTCTGCCTTTCTCCTTTATCTCCCTTGCAAACCTTACATCTCCTCACTATCCTTAATCTTACACCATTATTTATTAACACCCTCTTGGCACATTTGACTCTGACTGTCGCGGTGCCAATAAACATCAACAAATTAAACCAAACAAAAAGAAGCCTTAAGCA
>JAIGNY010001695.1:387500-397500 GCA_020152595.1 Chiridota heheva | reverse complement strand
GGAGTGTAATAACTGATGCGTAAAATCACTCAACTATCTGTGGTGGATTTCGTAATTGCTTCTAGCAGTCTAAAAGTTATACCCGCCAAAATGGAGGTTCTTGCTGGTGAAAAGACTGAAAATTTGTGGCGAGGATTAGGTGTAATATAAGGTTTTAATATTTTGATGCAAACGAACTATTGCAATGATAATCAAGTGCTCTCCTCCAGGTAGTAAGGCTTTAAGTACTGACTATATTAGATGTATTGAGTATCCTCGTTGCTTACAAAGAAGATTGAAATATTGTTTTTGTGCTGTAAGATATTTTTAGCGTCCCAATTGGTATTTTCTCCCGGGACACTGTTAATCAGGAATGGTATGATCGTGAATATATTTTTCTCTTCCAGTGGAATGAATGTGGGAATTTAATCTAAGACTATTCTATTACTATTTTAAGCTGTTTTTGGTTCAGATAACATACCCGTAGCTACACCGTTAATCAGAAATGCTATTATGAACGTAACATATTACGGGCAAAGAGAGGTTAGTTACTCCATAAAAAGCCCAATGTCCAGAGTTAGTAAAGAATTTATCAATGTCGACTTTAAAATTGTGAACAGAATTGGAGTTAACTACCCACTCAGGCAAACCATTCTACTCATTAACAACTCTTTGTGAAAAGCTAAAATGCTGAATATCTATCCGTGAGAACTCTTTGGTCAACTTCAAACTGTTACCACGTGTCACATGAGGATTAGCTGAAACATGAAAGAAATAACAGGAAGTCAAAGCATCACTACAAACCTGAATCACATCGCCACGTACTCTTCTCAACTCAAGCGTGGTCCGCAAACCAAGAATTTGCAAGCTAGACTCCTAAAAGAGATTCCTTACTTCAGGAATAAGTCTGGTGGCTCTTCGCTGAACCTGCTCCAAAATGAACTTATCCTTCTCAAACGTGGATATATTTTTCTCTTCCAGTGGAATGAAGGTGGAGAATTGATGAAAGGTGAAGATGGAAAGTTTTTGATGGTTGACGTTCCTCCCACAGATACATGGCAGGTGAGTGTGTCTCTAAGCTACATGCATATTATGGTTATTTTCCTTGGTTGTACGCATCCTCAAAGACTGCCTCCTTCTCGCCCTCTCCAGAAAATCCCTGAACCCCTTTACACCATCTCCGAACTCTCCGCAATAACCCACAGGTCCCAAAAAACACTTTCCTTCCTTCATCGATCACACCAGCTGCTACTACTGCATCTGACTTTCTTCTTTACTCCTCCTACTCAGCTCACCTTCTCCTTAATTCCTGCCTGTTTTGCCTCTGATATTACTTAATCTCTCTGGCACAACTTGACCACTTGACCATCGCTGTCATGGTGCTTTCAAAACCTCAAATAACCATCATATTAACGGCATGGGAATTACATTCTTAGATGAAAGTGGGGAAAATCAATGTTATGGGAAATACAGTACATATTTGATGTTATATTTCTTCATTATTTCCTTCCCCAATCTTTAACTCCTCCTTTCCAATGTTGCACGATGAAGACGAGTGAGTGAACACACAATTACAATGACGGGGTCGTTGCCTGCGTATTCTGTTATGATAGTAACAATGCTATCACAAAACGCTCAATACGACCCGGACGAGAACACGGGTACGGCGCACAGACAGACATAACATCGACAACCAAGTCAATGTCCACGGCCTTTGATAACCAATTGTGGTGCACTGGCGTGTCTACCCAACCCAGGCTTGAACCCAGGGCCTCGTGGTCTGTAGACATGTATGACAACCGCTTCACCACAGTTAGTAGACAAAAATAGTTTGTGTTTTCATGTAGTTTTTCCCACAAGTTTGGAATCTTGGACCATTTCTGTTTTTAAGCATAATTGATAACTCTCGTGGGCTAGACTACACTTTCCTCTGTTTAAATGCCCATGTTTCAAAGTCACATGACAGTTTGGTTATGTATGTAGTAATGATTAATATGTTAATATGTGTATTTCCGTTCTAAACAGGGAATGGAAAAGGAAGTTGCCAAAACTGGGCTGGCTAAATCCATCGGTGTGTCAAACTTCAACATCAAGCAGCTGGAGGAATTATTAAAAATCAAAACTGTCCCAATCTGCGTCAACCAGGTAAATAATGCATTATTCTTTTACAGGATTAGTTCAGTGGTCAAGAAAATCTATTTCCATCAGATAAATGGTTGCCAAGGGAAGAAAACAAAATTATGCAGAAAACATTGAAAATTCTTATTCCGTCAAGAAGATATTCAAGTTTAAAAGGTTCAGTCTTATTAGTTTAGAAACAACTGAAGTTGGACGAGTTGTGATCTCTCATCAACAGATCCCTCAAAGTCTTTAATGTATTCTATCACAATTGTTTTCCTGAGATTTTCAGTGTGGCTAAAAACTATTGAATATGTCATGAAAGTGCTACAGAATCTAGTGAGGTAATTGTAACTGGAACAATATTGAAACAATTTTTTTTTAATCATTTAGTGCAAAAGTATGAATTGATTTCTTTCAAATAAATGTAAAGATGGCAAGACCCTTTACAGTACGCTTTACACACCAGTCATTTCTACACAAATAAGACAGTACTTTGAACTTGAAAATCTACTTTGTGGAATGAGTTATTGAGTACCATATCGATGTATTAATCACCCCTAGATGTTCTAATAAGCGCCCATCAAACATATTTTGACTGATAACATAATTTATTTGATTCATTTAAAGACTTCAAATAAGTTTTGTTACGTTGTTTGTTTTCTTTGCCATTTTGTTTCTGACTGAACTAGTATTTTACTCCTTAATAGCTGTCACTTTCATTTTTAGCTCGGCTATTCAAAGAATAGTGAGAGCTACAGTATTGTATTCACCCTAGCGTTGAAGTCGGTATCAGTATTGTACTCACCCTAGCGTTGAAGTCGGTATCAGTATTGTACTCACCCTAGCGTTATAAAGTCGGTATCAGTATTGTAATCACCCTAGCGTTGAAGTTCGGTATCAGTATTGTATTCACCCTAGCGTTGAAGTCGGTATCAGTATTGTATTCACCCTAGCGTTGAAGTTCGGTATCAGTATTGTATTCACCCTAGCGTTGAAGTTCGGTATCAGTATTGTATTCACCCTAGCGTTGAAGTCGGTATCAGTATTGTACTCACCCTAGCGTTGAAGTCGATATCAGTATTGTACTCACCCTAGCGTTGAAGTCGGTATCAGCAGTGTACTCACCCTAGCGTTGAAGTCGGTATCAGTATTGTACTCTCCCTAGCGTTGAAGCCGGTATCAATATTGTGCTGACCCTAGCGTTGAAGTCGGTATCAGTATTGTACTGACCCTAGCGTTAAAGTCGGTATCAGTATTGTACTGACCCTAGCGTTGAAGTCGGTATCAGTATTGTACTCACCCTAGCGTTGAAGTCGGTATCAGTATTGTACTCACCCTAGCGTTGAAGTCGGTATCAGTATTGTACTCACCCTAGCGTTGAAGTTGGTATCAGTATTGTACTCACCCTAGCGTTGAAGTCGGTATCAGTATTGTACTCACCCTAGCATTGAAGTCGGTATCAGTATTGTACTCACCCTAGCGTTGAAGTCGGTATCAGTATTGTACTCACCCTAGCGTTGAAGTCGGTATCAGTATTGTACTCACCCTAGCGTTGAAGTTGGTATCAGTATTGTACTCACCCTAGCGTTGAAGTCGGTATCAGTATTGTACTCACCCTAGCGTTGAAGCCGGTATCAATATTGTACTCACCCTAGCATTGAAGTTGGTATCAGTATTGTACTCACCCTAGCGTTGAAGTCGGTATCAGTATTGTACTCACCCTAGCGTTGAAGTTGGAATCAGTATTGTACTCACCCTAGCGTTGAAGTCGGTATCAGTGTGAGTGGGGTACAGTTTTTAGCTTGACTATTTAAAGGATAGTAGAGCTATTCTATTACCGTCAGCGTTGTTGTCTGGTAAAGTTTTGCTTAAAGTTTTCATAACTTAAGTTATGAATGGTGTATATTCATGTGACTTAGCATAGGGGTGGAGGACATGGTTTTACATGCTTTTTGAGTCACTGGTTGAGGTAACCTTGAGCTTTTTTTGTCTTAAAATATCTGGGAAAACTCAAAGATATTTCAAAGCTTGTAGTGCAAATGAAAATGTAAGTTGGGGGTTATTCGAGGGGGAAAAACAATAACAATAATTCCCATTTATAAGGGAATATGTAGTATACTGGGTTTTTTTTAATGAAAAATTCTTTCTGCAAATTCCCATTTCCTCATGATAAAATAACCATCCTTACAAGGAATGGTCCATCAATCATTCATGGGTTTTGCACAAAGTCCTCCCAAGCATATAATGTGTATTTTTTATTTAGGCTCCACCAAGGACTAATCTGATTTGCATCACTGCACAGCAGTTATGTGCCTTGAGCCCTAGATGAATGACCTATTGTGTAACAGCAGCTGGTTGTTAACAAGTGAACTGTGAATAGACTATGAAGATGTTGTCAGTTAAGATGGGTATAGATTACTCCTGTGTTGTGTATGGTGTAACAATAGCTGGATGCTAGTCAATGAATTGTGAAGAGTCTCTCGGGTTGAATGGTGTGGATTACCCCTGACTTTGAGAAAATCTGGGGTGTCGGGTTGGAGGGGTCTAAGGGCCAAAAATTCTTAATGCTTGCGTAATATTAGTCAGAACTGTAGAATTATACAGGGGGCATGTTTGATTGTTTTTTTCAGTGATTAAAAGTACCATGATTCCAAACATGGAAAGTGTCCACTTTCAAAGTAATGAATGAATTGCTTGACACTTGATCTGTTTGGGTAGAAATGATACAAATATCGAATATTCGAAACGTGTGTGGTTTTTCTCGAGGTTCTACCCCCAAAAAATACATCACATACCCTGTATGATTGCCCTATCAGTCTGCCAATCAAATTTTCAATTCTGCCCACATCTTTTCTTTCCATTTGAAATTTGTAAGCACCCCTTTTTAAATTTAGTTTCAAAAAGCCTATTTTTTCCCATTTTCAAAGACCGTCCATTGCTTCTGATGTTAAGCAGCATTTCGTAATAATTTCATCTTGTATAATGCTTTGTGTCCATTTTCAATTTCAGATTGAAATCCATCCTGGTTTGGACCAGTCTGAGCTCATCGGGTTCTGCAAGTCCAAGGGTATTCAAGTGACGGCTTACAGCCCTCTCGGCTCCCCAGACAGGTCATTGTAAGTAACACTATCTTAGGACTTGTACTGTAGCAACAACATTAGCTTTTATAACCTTTTGTTACCCACATGGTTCAAAACATGACTGCAATTTTTCAGAACTTCTTCAAAATTCTTCGTTTTCTATCACTACAAAGTTAAGTTTATATGAACGCTAAGACAAAAAACTTTTTCAATAAAAAAGTCAAAATAAAGAAAATCATAAAGCAATATCTTTCCTTACAGGAGAAATGGTCCGTTAATCATTCACATGTACATATTACCTCAGGTATATGATACACAGCTATTTTTATCACTAAATTGAAAACAAACTTCTCCTGCTAAGACACCTGACACGGATGAGTGATTTCAATCACAAAAGTGCCTTGATTATTCAGTTCTGGCTTTGTGTAATCTTATACACACAAATAGCCTTGGGCTACTTAGCTGTTGTGTGCATGGGAATGGCAGATGAACAATCATTGTTTGGAGTGGAAACACAATACACTGAAGAGGAATCGGGTTGATAATTGCCATACCTGAGTTTTTAGGATTAACTCTGGTGTCGGGTGCACGTAGGCTTAAAGAGAAACTTTTCAGACACAATTGTTGAGGGTTGATTTGGGGAACAAAATACAGTCTGCAACTTTTGACACTTGAGTTTCCATGTTGTGTACATCTCCTTTATTCCCCAACTGCCGTTTTGGCCAATTTCGGCGGCTCAGTAAAACAAACAATTGACCAACATTGACCTTTAATGTCACTCATGCACAGTAAATATAAATATTGAGTGGATAAATTGTTTACGGAACCAATTAATCTCTGAACAATAAGTGCAGCTGGTATAAAAATGTGTTTTCATAGCAAGGAGTAAAGTGGGGGTATTTGCATGATTTTTAAGCAGATGTACACAATATGCAACCAGGGCTCGATATTAGCAATTATTTTATCACTAGTCCGTCTGGCTTTCTGGCCTCGTATTTCACTAGCCCGACTGAACTTTCCACAAGCTCATTTCTTCATGTCTCACATAAATACCAGAATAATTCTGAATATATGACGGGCTTGAATGATTGAAATTGTGCTTGCTTGAATGTAAATGCAACTATCTTCAGACTAGGGGGGGCTTATGCTGATTTTGAGCCCTGGTTCCAACATTAAAGATGGATGGGAAAAATAAAACAGTTGTGTTGAATTGTGGTAGTGAATTTAAATGTTATATGAATCGGGAATCAAGAAAACAACCAAAAAGTAACTTGCCTGCTGGGCAGGAGCATCTGATATTGTGGAAATATTTTGTATACATGCAATGTAAATTTTGCTGAAAACCAAGTTGTCCGTCAGAGCAGGTCAAGTAATTTTCATGGTTGTCCGGATAAGATTTTTTATTGTCCCGGGCAGCTGTTCTTCATGGCCTTTTTTTTTTTTGGCAAATTTCATTAGGAAATAAAAATGTAATTGATTTAAAAGAAAATTGCTTGTTGTGAATTGCTTTGTTTTGTTCAGTGGCAGGTAAATGACAATATTTTCTGAAATCTTTTCTTTTGTCATTTGTTTGATAGTGCAACAGCCAAGGACCTGAATCTCAGAGAGAGTCCAGTTGTGAAAGAGGTCGCTGATGCAAAAGGTTGTACCCCAGTCCAGGTGTTGCTGGCCTACCATATATGTCAAGAGAACATTGTCATCCCAAAGAGTGTCACACCCTCCAGGATTCAGGATAACTTTAAGGTATTTTACTAACATGCTTACATGTAACATGCATGCTTGTAACGTATGCTCGCACATAACGTATGCTCGCACGTAACGTATGCTCACACGTAACGTATGCTTGCATGTAACGTATGCTCGCGCGTAACGTATGCTCGCACGTAACATATGTTTGCACATAGCGTATGCTCGCACGTAATGCTTGCATGCAAAATGTTGTATATAAAATGCTTGCATGTTAAATGCTAAATATTTGCATATAATATAAAATGCTTGCATGTTAAATGCTAAATATTTGCATATAATATAAAATGCTTGCATGTTGAATGCTTGCATGTTAAGTGTTTGCATATTAAATGCTTGCATGTAAACTTCATGTATGCAAAATACTTGCATGTAGAATGCTTGCATGTTAAATGCTTGCATGTTAAATGCTTGTATGTTAAATGCTTGCATGTTAATTGCTTGCATGTAACATGATGCTTGCATGTAACAACATGCTTGCATGTAACATGTTTGCATGTAAAATGCAACATTCTGATTTTGATTTTAGAAAGAGAATTTTGTTTCAAGAAAATTGCTCTTCAAGAAAACTAATCATACTATATCACATCTGTGGCCCAGATAAATTTTATACAACATAGTGTAATTTTTTTTTTTTTTTAAACATGCAGAATTTGTCTTTATTTGAGAAAAAACAGAATATAACTTTGTATGCTGTGGTTCTGTGACTGATATGGTGCAAATACTACTGTACACCCTGTAGAAATATCAACATTGAATCAATGATCAACAGCTGTAATGGTATTAATGATCAGAGTTTTTCATTAGTTGACGTAACTCCTGCTATTCCGATAGTGTTGTCCTTCTGCTCATTGGTAGCATATCTGTAGCATCTTATTTTGGAGGTTATATTCTAAAAAAGAGATTTTCTTCTGGTTGTTGCTCACCAAAAGATGTAATGAATATAAAAAATGACAACAAATATTACTTTATATTTAGCTAAGTTTATTCAGACTCCAATGAAAAATGTGAAGAATCTCTGATCAATTATAGGGGCCATAAAGTCTGACATAATCCTTATTTCATATGACAGAATTAAGAATATCAAATCTTCTGACCAAGTTTCATACCTTCCCGAAGCAATCTGACACAATTTTTGAAATTATTTAAAAAATTAATGCTACTACTAAATGGTGCTATGGGAGCCGCCATTTTGATTTTAGGACATTCAGAAAATGATGTCATCAACCCAAGAGGATGTTGAAATGCTTTGTATTTCTTTAAAATGTATCTCCAGTTTTATAACTTAGGAAAAATTGTTTTCCTCATGTAAGGGTCAAGGACATTTTTCTGTATACATGAATTTATCAAAACATGCTCTTAAAACTTTGTGTCTACATCATTTTGAAATACATTATAATTCTTGTCCCTGTTGGGGAAATAGTTTTATCATGCAACAGATTTCAATATAGAATTGAACAAAATGGCAGCCTTAAAACAAAACCTGAGATAGGAATATATTGACTTGCTGTTTGTGGTAATAGGTTTGGATTTTAATTGTTGGGGAAATAGTTTTCTCATGCAACAGATTTCAATACAGAATTAAACAAAATGGCAGCCTTTATGTGTCTACTTCAAACATAACTCACCTGAGATAGGAATATATTGACTTGCTGTTTGTGGTAGTAGGTTTGGATTTTAATTCTCTATCACATGAAATAAGGATTGTATCAGACTTTATGTCTCCTTTAATGCTAATATTTTCAGTTATGTATTTACATTTGTAAGTATTACTTTCATTTTAATATTTGTTTGTTGTTCTGATACAGATTTTACTAGGATGCTTTATTTTATCTTTCATTTTATGATGTCAGAAATTGTTGCATTTGTTTCCGTGTGTATGTGTAGCGGTCAGTGGCCTATTCATAATAAGAGAAATGAGTATATATTTACTTCAAGTTATACTAACCTTCCATGCTGAAAATATGCAATCTGGTCCAATGACCTGATTCTAATGCACTTCTAACCGACCTTAAAAACATAGTTACCAGCCCAGCCCTGACCTCCATAATACCTCTGATAGCCCTCACTTCTTTTCACTTGCTTTCACAACATTACTGAAACTGGTCGAAAATTTTCTTTACAATTTGTACCTTTTTCTAACAATTTTCTTTCTTACAGCTCCTACCATGCAGGTTTTTACACTCTTTGGTATTTTGTGCTAGCCTTTTCAAGTCATCTGAGGTAAGACAAGGTGGCCTTGGGACCGGGAAATGTTCGGTCCGACTCACAGGACACACCAGCAGCACAACTGCATGGTAAAGCGACCAGTAGCTAGTAGCCACAGAGTTCTGCGGCTTATTCTTACCGCAATACCTACTGAGTACGGCCGTAGTCCCCCACACGTAGCCACCAGCTTCATAGCTCCGTGGTGAAACACGGTTGCTAGAAACTGTTCAACGTAATGGCAGGTATTGCTTACAGTGCACGTTATAACACTATTTTGATTAACCTTCTCAGGCAAATGGGTTTTCATTAGTTAACGTACGTTCTACGTACGGTGCCATTAATGTATGTTCTACATACGATGCTAGTTTTCTCTGGGGCCGTAGCCAATGGGTTACGGCTTTGCTGTCTTATGGCCCAAAACCATCTTGTGGCTCAAAATATGTACGTTTTAATTTGTTAACCAGGGTTGATAGTACCAGTCAGAACTTTTTTTAATCACGCCGGGTTTTACTCATTGGTTTAAATCAGTGAAGTTTAAGCAAACTTTATTCGTAGCCAACCTAGACTCACACCATCAAGGTCTTGCGTCTACAGTGGACACCCGATCAACGTAGCGAGGAGACAGTTTTTTCTAACTACCATTCACATGGATTGGCTAAGGCCCCCTTTTTTTTTTTTACGCTGTTACTCTGACGCCAGACTTTAACGAACGAGATAACAAGTGCAGCCACACCTACCACGCTGCTCCTCGATCATCGCAGATCTCGGCAATGTTTTGGTATGCTAACACTATACAAAGACTACGGTCTCCTTATACACCATACAGCGGTAACCATGGGCTCCACAGTTCCGTTGTTGTAAGAGTT
>JAIGNY010001695.1:357500-382500 GCA_020152595.1 Chiridota heheva | reverse complement strand
ATCCTCACATTCTTAACAATTGTTAATGTATTTTAAAGGAAGTTTATTTATTTTGTTTACTGATTTAAATTATTTTCCCTCAAACTTTCTTCAGGTGGTTTATTATAAATACCCTTCCTAGATTCAGTTTTACTGCTTTTTTGACATATCCAATGGTTTTGAAGACAGAAAATTGCAGGACAAAATATGATAGAAAACATAAAGACTGAGGAATCTGAGGCTATGACATCACAACTAGTCTGATTTCAGTAGTTTCTACATAAATGATAACAAACCTTAAACTTAGATATAGACTTTGGAATGCTTTCTTCACTATTTTGTTTCCTTTGAAGTCCTCTTTCATATGAGATGGACTTGCGTGACCACTGAACTTATACTTTAAACTTTAATATCTCCTTAATGGAATAAGATTTTTGAATGCTTCCTTTGCCATTTTGTTTCTTTCATATCTGGTCACTGAACTAATTGAATTAAGAATGGCTTACATTCAGTCCGGTTCACGCTCCTGATCGGGAGATCTCCTGATTGGGAGATCGAGACATGCGCAGTGACCATATTTTAAATTGTTCAAAATTTCAGACGTTAATTTTTATTTTGCTTCTCAAAGTCTGTTATTGTAAAGTTGTATAGTTCGAAGATAATATTGAAATTGATACCTCTGGAGCTTTCTTTGTATAATTTGAGCTTGTGCTAATGACTTAAATGTTTAGTTCTGTTCTTTAGAAACTATTGCAATGAAATTTTAAAGATTACTGTAAAATTCCGTGGTGAAAGTCAAATTTGCGAAAATGGAGAAAGTAATTTTATCCTTCTGTTGCACAGGTAAAATTATAATATTTCGCGTGCATTTTTCCTACCTTTGGCTTAAACCTATTTTACCGTTATATAATTCTTTAGAGAGATTTTAATTTGGAAAGATGCTTTGTGGGTTAAAATGACAAGAAATCTCCTGATTGGGAGATCTCCCAATCGGGCTCAGCGTGAACCAGATTGCAAATTTATGTTTTCAAAATTTCTTTTCGTAGGTTCTTTGGACATCCCAACTTTCCGTTCCCAGATGTTGGAATTGCATACCAATAATGTACACAGTACTGTTCCCATCTAGAACCATTTTGGTAGTCTTTCATGCAGTATCATGTAGATCTATTTAGCAGAGAATGGAGTGTCTGTGACATGGTAACATTTTGTGACAAATAGCATTGACAAATTTCATTATCCCAAAATCTGTGACATTCTGTGACATTTAACAAATTTTGTGACAAAATGTGACAAAATAAACATAAACAGATGTATCAAGAATTTGTCTGACAGTGTGTAACATGTTTTACCTCTTCACTCACTCTTATTGGTAATTTGATGTTGCATTTTAGTGGTGGATTCTATTTTTCATGAAACAAGACAACCAAATGATCCTTTCTATATGAGTATCACTGTCAGCTGGTCATGATGTGTGAATCTATGCCAATCAAATGTGACAAAGGAAAACTGATGTGACATTCTGTGCAAAAGGTGCCAGAATTTACATGACATTTGAGACAATTATGTGACAAATTTGAAATTTTGTGACGTGACATTTTGTGACAAACCATCAATCATCACCTCCATTCACTGAATTTGAGAAAAAGCACAAAACGTAGAAATACATAATCAGTCACAGTACCAAAGACTTCAATTGATGTGTTTTATCTAAAAAATATTGGGCTTTTTGATTTGTATAATTTCACAGCTAAATGTTTATTTGGATAATTAACCTCTCTAACTTAGATGATTGACAGCTTTTTCAACCAATCACCACACGAATTTGCCTAGCTACAACATGACGTGTACCTCCACTTTCTGTTTAGTATGCACTGCTATCGCAGATTTTGGCCAAAATCGATGGTTGCACACCACATGCCTCGCCAGAGCAAGGGCAACCTAATATGATGTCATTATTTGCTTGTCCTGGCACAGCTACGATCTAATTACATTGCCAACACGTGCGAGTGTAATATGATGCCTCTATCTAATGCACGTTGGGCATATTATTAATGCCCCTATGATAGCATATTGAAAGGAAAGAGCTTGCACACTTAATGAAAATCTGTGTATTCAAGTGGGGCAAAAATCCTATGCAGTACTGGTGCAGCACATCTAGCTAGCGGCACTCGCTCATGCAGCCAATGCAGTATACTGCACAAAAACAAATTTCTGCACACAGACTGAGTGACGACAAGATGGTGAACAAAAATAGCACCTATACAGGCACAGGCTTTGTAAAGCCAATTCCTGTTACTCAGAACGATTAGCAAACAGAATTGTGTTTATTTGCTAAAAACTCTAAAGATCTGGAGAAGTGCCATAAATGGATTAAAACTTGTGTCAGGCCATCTAAATGTCAATGCATTGGTCATGGATGATTGCGGATTTGAGGTTTGTTTGCCCCACCTAGTTACCGTGTTGCTATGGTGGATGTGGCTTATTTCCTAAACCAGAGATGTCAATTATTTGTTTGATCATTTTATCAGGATCTGTGTTATGTGTAGAAAAGTTGGATGGATTCAGGTAGAGCACTTAAGTCAAAAAGTTGAAAATTTAGACAAACGTTTAAAGTATTTTCTATGCATGGATAAAGCTGCCCTTAAAAAGGCAATGCATGAATTGTGGGGGCATGTCTTCACCCTCTCTTGCTCTGCCACTGGAGAAATGTGTTGTGTTCAGTTGCAGATCCAGCAATTACTATTATTATATAGAGCAGAGACACAAGCATATATAAGAGACACACCCACATTTTAGACCCACACCCACATTTATAAAATATGCAACCTTATTTTAAGACACACTCACATCTAAGACATACACCCACATTTTAGAGGCACACCCACATTTATGAGATACAATCTTATATGTATGAGACACACCCACATCTAAGAGGCACACCCACATTTTAGAGGCACACCCACATGTTAGAGGCCCACCCACATTTATGAGATACAATCTTATTTATGAGACACACCCACATCTAAGAGGCACACCCACATTTTAGAGGCACACCCACATTTTAGACCACACACCCACATTTATAAGATACAACCTTATTTATGAGACACACCCACATGTAAGAGGCACACCCACATTTTAGACGCACTCCCATATTTTAGAGGCACACCCACATTTTAGAGGTACCACCCACATTTATGAGATGCAACCTTTTATAAGACACCAACATCTAAGAGGCACACCCACATTTTAGAGGCACACCCACATTTTAGACCACACACCCACATTTATGAGATACAACCTTATTTATGAGACACACCCACATGTAAGAGGCACACCCACATTTTAAAGGCACACCCACATTTTAGATTACACACCCACATTTATGAGATACAACCTTATTTATGAAACACACCCACATGTAAGAGGCACACCCACATTTTAGAGGCACACCCACATTTTAGAGGTACACCCACATTTATGAGATGCAACCTTATTTATGTGACACATCCACATCTAGAGATATCCACATTTAATGGTGTCTGACATTTCTATAAAAACAAATGTGTTTTTAAGACAACAAGATTAAACTTATTATTAGTGCCAGCTTTTCTGAGTGTATAGTGCCGCTTTTTACTGTAAGTGCCAGCTTTACTAAAGAAGTAACTCCAAGCTATCAAGAGGTATATTCTAAAAGAAAATTTTGCCAACTCTTATCAAGATCTATGTTTTATATGTTAGGCTTTTTCAGCTTGCCTACCACAGTGAGTATTGTGAGCATCATGGAAATATAACAGTTGCAGTGGTTAAGGAACCATGCTCATATTCGAAAGGTACCAGGTTCCATTCCTATCGTGAGCGCTGCATTGTGTCCTTGAGCCAGACACTTTACTTGCTTCAGTCCACTCAGCTGTAAATGAGGACCAGCACTACTGGGAAGTTATTCTGTGATGGACTGGCGTCCCGTCCAGGGGGAGTCATGTACTCTCATTTGATTGTGCCATTGAAACCAAGGGATAAGCACCGGCTCAATGAGCCAAATGGCTCGAATGGATTGCGTTGGTAGTCATAGAAAATAGACAGAAGCAGGAATAGGAGGGTTTCTACAGTTATACTGAGATTCTTTCATTATCTTTCAATATTGTACTTTTCTACAAAATGTTCAACAGTATAAAGTTATAAACCTTTCTGTGTGCCTACAATATAATGAAAATTCTTAAACATAAGTACATGGAAGCAGCCTTACATGTTTGAAATAGCTTTCATATTTATAATTAAAGATATAAAAGTACCAATACTTACGCTGGTACAGCCATAAATGTTTGAAATTGCTTTCACAGTTTAACTGTGGTTGCTTTTCGTGTTAACTGTATTGTTATATTCACCCTAGTTTTACATTTTTCAATTAATAGATTTATCCTGACAATATGGCGATGAGTTTCCTGCTTTCTGCCTCATTCAGTTTAGGTGGAGTTCTTCTATTTCAGAGGCACAGATTCAAGGGGGTACGGAAATGGCACTCCCTTTTTCCAGGGATGTAGCCTGAAATTTGAAATGGGGGAGCGAGTCTGAAAAGATAGACCCATTGAGACAATATCTAATCATGCGCTACAGGACTAATTTCTACTTTGGGATGGGGGTGGGAGGGAGTGGTCTGAATCAGGGGAGTTTTTGTGTGGAAATTGAATGATTGTTTTCGGAAAATTTAATTAACTTTTTACGGAGAAAATAAGCTAAGTTTTTTTTGGAATATTAACCACCTTTTTTAGTTTTTTAGCAAGAATAGAAGCTCAGAAACCCATACAACAGTACATGCCATAATCAAACTGCTACAATTATTAAATAAGTTGGTCAAAGGGGGAGCAACTGCACCCACTGCTTCCTGTCTACTACGTCCCTGCTGTTTATAGATGAATGGGGCAAATGCAAATTTTTGTAGGGAAATTGTCTTGCACTCCACAAAAATTTGCTGTTGGAAATTCCCCTCATTTTCTAGCAATTTTTGAAAATTCCCTTCATTTTCGGGCAATTTTTGTGAAATTTTGACAAATTTCTTCATTTTATGTCCACTGCTTGTTTAAACTTCTCTTTTCTTGCCTTTCCCATGTTTTTTATCATTTTATTTTGGCATTCAAGAAGGGAGGGGGGGGGGGAGGAAACGTTCCTGCTCCCTTCAAAAAAATTCATGAAGAAAACAAACATCACTTTTTATTGACCAAAAATAAGGAAACCTTAAGGCAAAATTTTTTGAAAGTCTATATGGATATCCATCCATTGGGGGGGAGTAGAGAGGGGGTAGTGGTCACTCCCCCTGACTACATCCCTGCTCCCTTCTAAATAAATCATAAAGAAAACAAACATCATTTTTTATTGACCAAAAATAAGGAAACCTTAAGGCAAAAGAATTTGAAAGTCTATCAGGATATACTAGAAAAATGATATAATTACAGTCACCATAATGTTGAGCTTTCGTACACCACAACTTTTTCATACATTGGAAATTTTGATGAGCCATAACTCGGAAATCTGGTGTTTTTGATATAATTTGAAGACTACTATTTTTTCTATAAGATTTTTCGAAGTCCTTTAGTTTACTGTTAGCGGCAATATTAGCTCAATGTCATTAAAACTTCACTAGAAAAACAATTTAAGCTGTTCTCGCTGTCAGCCGTACCCCCAAGAAGAGGGCGTCCCCCAAGGCAGCATCCTCTCCCCCACTCTCTTCAACCTGAGCATTAATGACATCGGGAATGACCTTGGCCCCAGCATCAAACGTACCCTCTACGTGGATGACTTCACCATCTTCTACTCCTCCCCTAGCTTTCCTATTGTTGAAAATAGGCTTCAAACCAGCCTCAATCAGCTGCAAGTCTGGAGCAACAATAACGGTTTTAGATTCTCCAAAGACAAGACAGTCTGCATGCACTTTTGTCATTTCAACAACCTCCACCCCAACCCGAACTTTGTGCTCAATGGGAATCGCATCCCTAAAGTTGAAAACACAAAGTTCCTTGGTCTAACTCTAGACCCCAAGCTCACCTACAAGCCACACATCACCAACCTGAAACTAAAATGCAATAGCTCCTCAACCTCCTCCGACTGCTCTCCAACACTACTTGGGGAGCGAACCGCTATGCTCTCCTCAAAATTTTCAGGCTCACCATTCGTGCCAAGCTTGACTATGGCAATATTGTTTACTGTGTCGCTCACAACTCATACCTCAACCACATTAACACCATCCAAAATGAAGCCCTCCGGCTTTGTCTAGAGCCTACAGGACCTCCCCAATCACTAGCCTTCATGTTGAAGCCAACGAACCCCCTTTCTACTTAGATGTAAAAAGCTTAGCCTCTCCTATGCTTTTAGAGTCCTCACCAACACCCAGAACCCTGTTTACAACCTCATTAGGTACCCCAATTTCTCCTCCCTCTTTGATAGGACTAAAACCCTATCGCCCCCTTCAGCTTACGCATTAAATCAGACCTCTTTCAACTTGGCATCAACCCCGCCACTCTCGGCACCTATTCCTGGCCCACTTTTCCGCCTTGGGCCACCCCCCTTCCTTCTGTCCACCTAGACCTCTCCACTTATAACAAATCTCAAACTCACCCTAATCTCTTCATCAATCTCCACAACCAAATCAAAGACCAACTCTCAAATTACACCTCCATCTATACTGATGGCTCCAAGGAAGGCAACAAGACAGCTGCTGCTGCCATCATCCAAGACATCACCCTCAGTAGCAGACTTCCTGACCACTCATCCATCTTTTCAGCCGAGGCTAAGGCCATTCTCCTCGCCCTCAACTTTATTGAGTACTCTCCTCTTAGTCGCTTTGCCATTTTCTCTGACTCAAAGGCTGTTCTTACTTCATTACTCAATCTTAAATGGGATAACCTCACCTGCCACCTCCTCCTCCGGAAACTCTTTTCTCCCACCCTCTGCAGGAAAAGTGTTCTTTTCTTCTGGATACCCAGCCATGTTGGCATCCCTGGCAATGACAGGGCTGATACAGCCGCTAAGCTTGCCCTTAACCTCCTCCCTTCCCCTTTTCCCAAAACCCTCTCTGACATCAAACCGCTTATCGCTTCTCTTGTTCGTGACCGCTGGCAAACCTTATGGAACTTCCAAATTGATAACAAACTCCATGTTATCCAGCCCACAATCCCGATCAAATCCACCATCAACAACCTTTCTCGTATCGACAACGTTCATATTACCCGTCTTAGAATTGGTCACACCCACCTCACTCCTCCCACCTCCTTATTGGTTCCCCCAACCCCTCTGTAACAATTGCCACTGCATCCTTACAATCCAACACGTTCTCCTTTGCTTGCCCCTGTACAACCTTCCCAGAGCTTCTCTCGCTCCCCACAACTCAATTGCTGAGTTCTTCCAAAAAAATCCTCCAGATAAAATAGTCTCCTTCCTTCAGCATGCATCCCTCTACAACCATATTTAATCCTTCTCTTCCACCCCCTCTCTACTCTGTTTTTAGTTTTACCCATGCACCTCCTCTCTCGGTCACAGCTTTCTGGCTTTTGTTCTTGAATTTCTCTCATTCTTCCCCTGGTCTCTTTCCTTACTACCTCTAAAATGATCTGACCTCTCAGGCACAATTTGACCTTCGTTGTCGTGGTGCCGTTAAGACCTCATCAAACAAACATCAAACAAACAACTCGCTGTCAATGAAAGGGCCACCCACATCTGGGAAGGCGATCAGAAAAGGGGCCCATCTTAGCAACCGTCGAAGAGCCTTTGGTCCCAGTGTAACGCCACTGCATAGCATAATTTCATAATATAGCTACAGGAAAAATGCACGACAAACCCCATCAAAAGACAATTTTAAATAATCAATGATTCAAAATGTGACGGCGGCAGTGAGAAAGAAAAATCACACCTGGTGAAAAACTTTGAAGTTTGATTTCTAACCTAAACTAGAGGCAATCATGTTTTTGTCATAGTGTTGGGCGGGCCTTATACACATTTCCAATTTTAAACAGTGGGCCCCACAGGAGGGAAATTGTTTGTTGGCCCCCTATTTGTGGGGGTCCTGTGCACGTGCCCAAGTGGCCCATGCTTAACTTAAATGAAAGTTTTTAAAACTTACAAAAATATGAAATAAACTTTATGCGTGTTAGTGTCAGATTAAATTTCTCCTTTGATTTTGAAGGTACTCAAATTTACATGTTTCATCGCGCCTCGCATTAGTTGCATAGGAGTGATTATGGTCACCCAGTAAAATTTCCTTACAAAATTAACTGCTAACTACAGGGTTTTAAAAACCAAACTGACTAGGCCTATCACTTTTAAACGCAACTTTCCAAATATCTGGTAGTAGAAAAACGTCTTTTTTAAGCAACTTTCCAAATATCTGAAGTTAAGCGGGAAAAGAACCCGCCTTGTACATTTTTTTCACAGGGAGTGGAGAAAGGTGGGCGCAGTGGCTTGGTGGCAACAACAACAACAACTCCCCCTTCCCCGGTGAAGCTTTCTGAGTGGGCACCGAATGCTCACAGGGGCGCAAAGATTGCCCCTTAGGCTAGAATATATCTTTTATATACTTTCTATTCTCATCTTCTGCAATTTGTATCATTTACCAAACAAAACGGTTGTAAATGTTTTGTTTTTTTGTTGTGTAAGCTTTGTTCTTACATCGCAGGCCTGTATCCAAGGAAGGAGGGGGAGGAGGGTTGTCCGAGTGAAGAGAACCCTCTTTTGTTGAAAAAGTGCCCTTTTCAAATCTAAAGATATTAAGCACCCGGAATTTTAAGATTTGTTGCCCTTTTATACGAAAAACGTACCCCTTTCAGCCTTTTCAAATTTCTGAACCCCTTTTAATGAGAAAATACCCCTTTTGAAATCTCAAAAATAGTAGGCACCTAAATTTTCAAGATTGTTTGCCCTTATATACAAAAAACGAACCCCTTTCAAATTCCTGGCTACGGGCCTGCATGAAAAACAAAATTATCCCTGGACCCCAACCAAAGACACATTGTAGTCAATGATATCCTTCATTTGAACATTCGTTCCAAAGTGTTAATCCTTTTAACTAACTTTATTCAGTTTGTCAGTAGAATTGACACGATTTTAAGCAATTTCTGGTACTAAAATCATGCCAAATATGCTCAGATTTTGGGGCTTTGCCCCTGGGCGCTGTTGCAATGAGTTCATGACATCACAGTATCCTTCTTGAAAGTTACCTTTCAAGAGCAATTTCCTTTACCTCCCATGCCATATATGGGACTCCTTACCCAAATCGCCGGTGAGTAACAGAGAGAGAGAGTTGAACACACAATTACAATGACGGGGTCGTCGCCTGCGTATTCGGTTATGACAGTACAAATGCTATCACGAAACGCTTAATACGACCCGGACGAGAACACAGGTACGACGTACGGACAGACATAACATCGACAACCAAGTCAATGTCCACGGCCTTTGATAACCAGTTATGGTGCACTGGCGAGGTGAGTAACACTGACATCTTTGTCCTTTATCTCGGTGAAGAGAGTCCTTTGACGTCATGTGTTACTATATACATGGGTAACTCCTAAGGAGGTTATTCTTGGAAAGTTAGTCTTATGACGTGAATACTGACGTCATCTAATTCCGCCGGAAACATCTTTATCATAATAATTAAGAATTAAATGTTATAAATACCGTAGGTATACTTTAGGGAGTCAGATCTACCTACTGTGGTGTAGCGGTTATCATACCTGTCTACAGACCACGAGGCCCTGGGTTCAAGCCTGGGTTGGGTAGACACGCCAGTGCACCACAACTGGTTATCAAAGGCCGTGGACATTGACTTGGTTGTCGATGTTATGTCTGTCTGTATGTCGTACCTGTGTTCTCGTCCGGGTCGTATTAAGCGTTTTGTGATAGCATTCGTACTATCATAACCGAATACGCAGGCGACGACCCCGTCATTGTAATTGTGTGTTCAACTCTCTCTCTCTCTCTCTCTCTCTCTCTCTCTCTCTCTCTCTCTCTCTCTCTCTCTCTCTCTCTCTCTCTCTCTCTCTCTCTCTCTCTCTCTCTCTCTCTCTCTCTCTCTCTCTCTCTCTCTCTCTCTCTCTCTCTCTCTCTCTCTCTCTCTCTCTCTCTCTCTCTCTCTCTCTCTCTCTCTCTCTCTCTCTCTCTCTCTCTCTCTCTCTCTCTCTCTCTCTCAGGAAGTCAGAAAGTAAAAGAATAGTGAAGAGAAAGTAGGGAGAAGATAGAGAAGGTCGTGACTTGAAGACAGATTGTACGTTAATAATCTATGGAGTTGATTCAGGATTGTAGGATTTCAGATATATATCGTATGTTTATATCTCATATGTTTCCTGTGTATTTCTGTACTGTTTTATGAGCTACATATCATCATTTGTGAACTGCTGCATTCGAAATCTACTTAGAACGGAACTCACAACAGCGCCTATCAGGATTTCGACCCTGGAATTAACCGTTTGATACAATATTAAGCACTTCTCTGCTATCAAATTGTAGGGCTTCGCCCATAAATTTGACACATTTTAAAGCAATTTTTGCTATCAAAATCATGAGAAACTTACGGATCCATGGATCCCCCCCCCCCACCCCCTTTTTCCCTCCCCGGCCACCCTTCCCGGTCCCTACCAAGTTCACCGATGCAAATCCAAACAATTCATGCTACCAAAATCACGAGACAGGGTTTACCTGCTTACGAGGGGCTTCGCCCCTGGACTTGCCACACGATTTAAAATTAAAACAATTTTCTAAATTACGAGAAACGTAGGGCTTCCAAGGCTACGCTCCTTGAGTCACTACCAGGGTTTTGCCCTTAGATATGACATTATTTCCCAAAGTGCAGGGCTTCCGACGCACAGGATTTGACACGAGTTTAAGCATTTTTTGTGAGCAGATAAGTGTGTTACCAAAATCATTCGCCCTTATGGGCCCCTAAAAGGGCTTCAACCTTGGCGTTGGCTCAATATTTAGCGGTTTCTGCTCTCAAAATCGCGAGAAATGCAGTGATTCCAGCCATCCAGCCTGGGCTTCTTCCTTACAATTAGAAGAACGCAGGGCTAAGACCCTGAGTCTGACATAGTATTAAGCAATGTTCTGCAAGCAAAATCACGTAAAAAGTGGCGCTTTTCACGCTGGACCCTTGCCACGGTTTCGCCCCTAGATTTGAAACACTGATTTTAAGCAATTTTCTAAACGGTGCCATCTTAATCTGTTAATGGAGAATACCAATTTAGATCTATGTGCCAATTAAACGTTTTACTTTTAAGTGTATTATTATTATTATTTATTGGGGCGCCAAAATACCATTCTCCCCCGCACCCCAGTGAAATATGACCCACCACGCCACTGGGTGGACGGTTAATGGCTCCAAAATGCCATCCCCAGAAGAAACATGACCCACCACACCATTGGGTGGACAGTTTATGGCGCCAAAATTCCCCCCCCCCCCCCTCCCCTCCCCGCCAGTGAAACATGACCCACCACGCCACGTGGACGGTTAATAACCAAATTTAGTTCTAAAATTTTCGGGAGGTCAAAAAAAAAAAACCTTCCCACGCATACGATACATGTCGGAATCAGCCTTGTACAAATTGTTCAAATTATCCGCTTTTGAAATCATTTATCGGTAAACTAAAGATAAGGCATTTAAAGGTATACCTGTATAAGGACAGGTATAGAGGTTTTACATTCCCGAGAAAGAGCTTTGAATTCATGATGGACTAGTTTGAAAATTATGTCAAAATCACATGTTGTTTCTAAGTTGCGACTAAGTGCAGTTTGAAGAATTTTTAATACCTGCAAAAGTACCGGCAAGAGTGGGGCTTTGCGGCCCCTTATGGTATAGCGATATAACGGTATTTAAGGAACCGGGCTAGGCGGCTGCCCTCCCTGCCCCCTGCCCCCCCCCCCTCCCGCCCCTTAGTTACGCCACTGTGCAAAAGATGTGTTGTATGCAGGGCCGGATTTAGCAATGGGCAACGTGGGCAGTTGCCCATGGGCCTCCACAACCAGAAGCCTCCACATATTTCATAAACAAAAATTGTAAGGGGAAAATGTGGTAGCAACCTGTTAATTTGCATTGGTAGGAGTGGTAGCAACCTGTTTATTTGTACTGAAAATTGGGCAGGCAAACAGGCTTACAAAATAAAAATTCTTGAACATAAATTTACTTTAAAAATCACAAAATACTGCACCATTTTGCATCTAAGCACCCTTAATTATTCCAAAAAATTCCAAAGGGGTACACCCCCCTTAGACCCCTCCCCCAGGACGACGGACATTAAAGTAGTGTAGGCCTCCACTCCTGAAGTTACCCATGGGCCTCCACATGTCGAAATCCGGCCCTGGTTGTATGAACGATAAGACAACCCAAATTTGTTCATGCAATTCTTTAAAATTCTGTCCTGAATTGCTAAAATGCAGTCACTGAACATCTGAAAATGGTCACTGTTTTTTAGGTAAATTGTGTGTGATGGAGATTCAAAATTTCTTGGTCATATTCAACTGCATTTTCATTCAAATAGTTTTAGTGAAGGAAGGAAGTTCATAGGTTTTCTCTTTGAGATGTCAAATTATTTCAATGCATTTGCATAATATAGGCCTGTAAATTCGAAATGCTGTAAAATTTTAACCATATTCGTGGCGTAAAGCTTACTTTCTTCCTGCAATAATTAAGCTCAAGTTTTCGGTACCTATCCATACATCTTGAAGTAAAATCATCACGAGATATATCACCTTCAAGTTGATACATCTGGTAATTTACCTTGGTTTTTCTTTTTTTTTAAAAAAAACAGGAAAGAAAAGTGTGAAGTTCTTTTTACTATATCGATTAGCCTCAGAGCAAGGTCAGTAGGAAGTTATCGCGAAAGCAAGCCGGATATTGTACCAAAATCGGTTGGAAATTGACCATTATCTGATGTTAGGTACGACCAAACGAATGACCAGTGGCTCCGCCAGAGGTTTGATATTGGGGGCACTAGCCTTTTCGGCATGGGGTCAAGGGGTCCGCTTTAGGGCCCCAAGGGCAAAGTCCCGGTGGGGATTTTGGGGCGAAGCCCCAGGAAACCTCGCATTTTGCAAATTGTATATGCCCAAAAGAGAATCTGTGTGCAATACAGGCTCTTTCAACTAAATTAGGATGATTATAAACGATCTATTATACCAGCATATGATTTTACAATGATATAGAGTACCCCTGCCCCCATTAAAAAAGGTCAAAAATACGGGTTCGATATTTGGGGGCACAAAATGGGGTCAAGGCTTTAGGGTCCCTTGTGGGGTCCAGTGGGGAAACCTCGCTTTTTCCAAGTTTTAGATACACCTAAAAGACTATGTGTAAAAGAAATATGTGCAGTACATGGCTTTTTAAGGATGATTACGAACGATCTAATTTTGCAATGATACAGACTAACTCCTTCTCAAATTTTGTCTGTGTTATTTTTCAATTTGTGAAAATTAAAGTTTACAGTAAAGAATTATGAAGTATTTGCATTTTCATCGGCGCTCACTGGATAATTTACGTTCTACTGGTACATCTTGGGAAATTTTAGATATGTTTATTATATAGAGTATGAACTTCGGGCCACTTGCGAAGAAGTTGATCCAATCGTGACTTTTCCTTTTGCTTCTCAAACTCGATGAAGGTTCGCCATTCTTCCAAACGTTGTACTTATAATTGGAGCGTCGTCTGCTACGATCGAACATCGCTAGCTTACTTAGATATGTCGCCGAGGGTAATCGCATGACTGGTCACATGACTGTCATATTCCCCGTCGTAAAAATCTAAAGTGCAAAACAAACAGGACGGGTAAGTCAGTGCAACTTCCTCGTCGCCCTTCTCTGCGTCGTGAAATCTAAAGCTCTATACCTTGCACACAGACAGTCCGAAGAATCTGAATGACTGTTTATTCGTTTTGCAAAGTGAATGACAATTGAGTTACAAACGAAAACGGATGACAAAATAGGGTTAGGTTAAGCTGGCATTCGTTTTAGGACCCATGCTGTCATTCGGTTGAGTAATTCTTCTTCTTCTTTTATTTATTATTGTTGTGTTTTGTTTTGTTGTTTTTTTTTTTGTTTTTTTTTGGGGGGGAGGAGATATAAAAGGTATTGTCATTCGCTCTGTACAAGTAAATTGTCATTCGTTTTAGTTGGACCCTTATGCAACTTGTATGTATGTACCAATTCTTATTATCCAGACATTGAATGTCATTTTGATTCAGGTCCGAATTTCCTGGGAAAACCGACGAAAATTGAAATAAATGTACTTTATGTTTTAATTGAAAATGTTCTTTTTACTGTTTGAAATGTTTCGATTTTTGACACATACACTTGAAGGAATATGGGAGAGGGAGATAATCTCTGCTGAGGATCATCCCTTAGCACCCCTTCACCATCCGAGTTTGTGGATGAGAATAGTGACTTAGTCAGCTCTCGTCTTGCTTGAGTAAATTTATTGTTTTCATATAAAATTGTATCAAGGTCCCTTAAAATCTCCTCCCCTCTCCTTCAGTGGCGGCGCCAGACATTGGGGAGCTCACAGATATATAAATTATATATCTGTGGGGGAGCTACAGGCTACCTCTCAATATTTCTCCTCGGATGTGGACGAATTGTAAAAATCAATCTTGCGGAAGTGGGGGACTCGTCCTCAGTCCCCTTGGCACCGCTACTGGCAGTGGCGGCGCCAGACACCACGAAATGGGGGAGGGGACATTAGGGGACCCACAGGCTCGGAATTTCTCCTCGGATTTCAAGTTGTTCGAATGATAAAATCGATCTTTGGGAAAAGTTACTGCATTCCCCATACATTGTGTTTCTATTTTTCGCTTTATTTATCTCAAGGAGGGCAGTGGGGCACATACCCTCGCAAGAGGGCACGCTTCCCCGTTAACAAGCTGGCTAGTGATGTGTCTGCTTGGTAGTTTGGCTCCAGAGTCCAAGGTTTTATTTCGAGTAAAGTATTCCAACGGATTATAATGGTTTCTCTCGACTAAACCAAGGAGCTTCTACGCGATAAAACTTGGCTAAAATCGCTCGTATAGTTGTTGGAAGGTATTAAAAAGAGTATAACCATTGACAGGCACAAATTTTACGGAATATATTTCATCTAGCAAAAGGACACTTGTATTATTTTTTCAAACTAACCTATTGCGCGTGCCCCGGGCCCTATAGCTATCAGACTCAACAACGGTTATTAAAAAGCTTTTGAGTACTTACACCTTGGGGTCAAATACACAAAAACAAATAAAACATTACTTTCAAATTACAAACATTCCCAGAAAAAGAACCTTGACATGCTAAAGATTAAGAATTAACAGATTAAGTTCGTCCGAAAGAATAACACCAATATATGATAGATAGGCCCTGAATGTCTGGTGACAGTCAGGAAGCTCTGTGGTTAACCTCGGGATTTCTTATCTGCGTTCACGGTGGTGCTATTTTGGAGTCTCGAGTTTTTAGTTCGCACTGTGGAAGCTCTTCGGTAAACTCGTATTATTTCAAGAACTTAAGAGCGAAAACTACAACAAAATGAGCCTCCGAATCTCCCTGATACTTCTTGTGATTGTGTCTGCAGTTTTGTATTGTGATGCATCAGGTAAATATTGACCAATTTATTTTAAGAAAATTAATTAATCTTGGAATTCAGTTGGATGTTACAAATAGCTTTACCAGTTTACAGCCAAAGGCATTTTGTTTTTATTTAAAGGAACACGAACAAGCACAAATGTTTGAGACTAGAGAATTAAACTCTGAGTTTAATGGTCTTTGAATTTTGAAAATAGCATGTGTAGTTTTCAAGTTATGAGAAATCAAAGTTTTTTTTATCTTTTTATTTTTTGAAAAAATGTGATGTATGAACAGGAAAATGCCCCCAAAATGAAACTGCTTTTTTTCATATTTCTTTCCTTAATTTCAGACCCTGAAAATGTTTAAAATGCCTTCTCCAGCTTGAAATTGGTAGGGGATGTGGTAAAGACCAAATCCTCTTCATTAGAATTATCTTCGCTTTTTCCAAGATAAAAGTCAGAGGGTTAAAAAACAATGGATTTACAATAAAAGACTAGAGACTATGTCCCCTTCCTACACCACAATTAAGAGTGACACAAAAATTTGAATTTTGCACAAACATTTTCAAAAAGCAGTAAAATTGCCAATTTCTAAATGGTTTTGATGATTTTTGTTTTTGCTTTCTTCAGGTTTTGTATGGGATTTCAAATCAATGTATCTAATGTTTCCTATACCTGTCCATAGACCTTTTAATAGTATGAATGTGTAGTGGCAATGTTAGCTAAATTGCTTTATACATCTATTAATAACCATCATAGTATCAAAATGCTACAAAAAAATCAGTCACCGTCAGTTGCATCGACAAGTTGCAAATTTTACAGCGATTTTTTTAATACAGACACCAATTTGCATAGTTTATGCAAATTGTGTGGTGTTAGAGCAACCTTGGTAATTTTCTTTTGCAAATCCTTTGATTTTTAAATGTCCATCCTAATTCTTTGAAATGGTGCAGCAAATTCTGACAAAGAATCAATGGCATGCCTCCAATCAAATTCTGAGAGAAATTACGGCGAAACCATTGAAATAACCAGAAAATCCCAACCAAAATCGATTAAAATTAAACTATGTATACAAAATGATTGTATTCTAAGTTCTTACCCAGTAAACACAATAATGTTTAAAAAACATAATGAAAACATTTTTTTCAAAATTGTGGAAATATTTTTATAATATAATTTTGTGGTGTCGTAAAAATGTTTTGAGATCATTCTTAGTTTTAGAAACATTAAAATGATATAATAAGAATATTTTTTGCATAATGTTATGAAAATTGTTAGAAAAATGTTTTGCGACACCACATTTTGATATTATTAATACATCACAACACAAAATGTTATAAAAACCTTTTGTGTTTTCTGGGTAATATGCAAATTATATGCAAATTTAATACAAGTTTACTTTTCTTATGTTAATCCTTATTTTGGAAATCATGTACCACAATTCTTGAGGGGAGTATAAGTGCAATCTGGCAAAAATGTTTTTGGATCTTATCAATACCCCAAGTAACTATACACATTCATATCTATGAATATTCATGAATATCTGTTAATATCTGTCTGATCATTTTGGAAGACTCATAAGAACAAAAGAATGATCAAAGGTCTGCATGCACATGTCCGTAGCAACATCTTTACCTAACCTCACCGCTCTGACTGTGGAGATTGAGGCTTCATGAGTCGCTTCTTCCATGTCTTCCTGAAATTCTGTCGCCCCCCTCCAACTATTCCACCCAAGCTCACTCCTCTCTTTTCAACTGTCCTTCTCCGAGTCGTTTATGGTCTTCCTCTTTTCCTGCTTCCCTCAGGAGCCCACGACAAAGTGCTTTTCGCCTAATAATCATTTCCTCTCCTTAGCACATGCCCAATCCATCTCCATCTTTTTGTATAAATTGTCCTACTAATTGGTATTGTTTGTGTTCTTTCATTTAATTCATCATTGCTGATCTTCATTGGCCATCTTATTTTCATGATTTTTCTTAGGCAGTTCTTATGAACTGTTGAAATATGTCCAGTTTATTTTCGTCTGATTTGTCAATTTGTTGAACTTTCAGTGCCATAAAGTAACACCGATATAACATTGGTGTGAACAATTCTAAGTTTGATTGTTCTCTTATATATGTTTGAATCCCAGGTTTTACTATAAAGTTGTTTAAATGTGGTCAGTGCTAAGGAGATTCTCCTTCTTATGTCATCTGCAGTGCCTCCATCCTTAAACAATAAAAGCAACTGCTAAGTTGTTTACTGTGGTGTAGGGGTTACCATACATGTCTACAGACCACGAGGCCCTGGGTTGAAGCCTGGGTTGGGTAGACACGCCAGTGCACCACAACTGGTTATCAAAGGCCGTGGACATTGACTTGGTTGTCGATGCTATGTCTGCCCGTACGTCGTACCTGTGTTTTCGTCCGAGTCGTATTAAACGTTTCGTGATAGCATTGTTACTATCATAACCGAATACGCAGGCGACGTCCCCGTCATTGTAATTGTGTGTTCACTCGTCGTCGTCCTTTAAAAGAGTATTACATTCTGAGCAGATCATTTTTTTTTTAATTCTAAAAATATTACTTTTAGTTCTTGAGTTTATGGCTGATCAAAGATTTACCTTTTTTTTTTTTTTTTTTGATGTATGTATGACTGAAAACCTTTATGTTTACATTCTTTAAATTTACTTTATAAATCTTAGTAATTGATAGCATGAATTCGGTTAAGGATATAGTGAAGACTGAAAAACTTTGTGTAATCATGTTAGACAAATAAATCACCAATTTGCATATTATTTTAAAATCCTGTCAAACGGTCAATTCTTAAAGAATTAGCTCAGGGATCAAGCAAGTCTATCTTATATGAAAGAGGACTTCTAAGAAACAAAATGGTGAAGAAAGCATTCAAAAATATTATTCCCTTAAGCAGTAAAGAATATATCTGACTGTCTAAATTTAAAGTTTCCGGGTATCATTTGTGTAAAAATCGCCTGATTTTGTAGCTTAAAAACCATGGAATATGTCAAAAAAGTAGTTAAGCTTAATCTATGAAGAGTATATAATAAACCATCTGAAGAATGTTCAAGAAAGAAAAAAAATAGTGAAAAACTTACTTTCTTTAAAATACATTAACAATTGTTAAGATTGTGAGGATAAAGACATCAACTTAGACTTACTACACCATGTCCAGACTGACAGATAAGACTGAGCTTTAAACTTAGATATCTCCTTAACGGAATAAGATTTTTGAACTCTTTCTTCGCCATTTTGTTTCTTTTGAAGTCCTCATTCATATAAGGTGGACATGTTAACTAATCGATTAAATGATAATGATGAAATTATTTGTCTTTAAAGAAATTTAACTCCTATTGCCTCTACATATCCATATACTTATAAGCATTTATTCTAATTTTGAACTGTCCTCTCGTACACCTGTACACCTACAATTTTCATGTGTCAAAATATAATCAAATTTTGAAGTAGGGCCTACCTACTTTCAAATTATTTAAAGCCTTTTGTGCTAAAGATTTTGAGCTCTTTCTTAAAACTTTCTCACCTGAAAGAATGTTTTGTGCAAGTTCTTGAAAGAAAAGACTACGATAGATTATTTTGGGATAGATTATTTTGCACAATTGAAATGTACTGAAAAAATAAAATAACAAAAAAAAATCAATAGCAAAATTTGCGATATGTGAACAGGAAGAAGGCTTATTTTTTTTTCATTTTATTCTTTATATTCCTATTCTAATTTCAGTATTTCAAACTAATGAAAAGATTTCCTACTTCGAAGTTAACTTTGTTAGATAAAGCTACTCTCCTTCAAAAAACTTTTTGCAGAGGGAGGTGGAGGGGAAAATCATTAAAAAAATCCAAATCTCAGTTACCCCCTCTCCCTTTCCCTATCCCCCAAACCTCTAACTGTAACCGGAAATTCTGAGGGAAAAGTCAGTAATTTTAAGAGAAAACTGTTCCTTTTAGGAAAAAAGTCATATATTTTGTGGAAAATCTTTGGATATTTTGAGGAAAACGTCGGATATTTTGAGCAAAAACTGCGGATATTTTGAGCAAAGCCGTCGAAAATATTGAGAAAGTCATATATTTTGAGGAAAAACTTTGTAAATTTGTTTTAGTAAAAGTCGAATATTTTGTGGAAAAACATATTTTGAAGAAAAGGTTGGATATTTTGAACAAAAACCTCGGATATTTTGAGCAATGCCGTCAAAAATATTGACAAAAGTCAGATATTTTGAGGAAAAATTTCGGATATATTGAAAAACAACTTCGGGAATTTTCAGGAAATACTTCTGTCTGAAATTTTGACAAACAGCTCTGAATAAATAGCTGGTACACAACTGAACTCTAAGACCGATCGCTTTCATCAGGGTTACCAAAACAATTCAACCAGCCAACACAATTAATCTATATTGTGCAATTTTCCGACTTTTTGAAAATTTCCGGCCAGGGGGAAATTCTCCCTGATTCTCATCCCCCGCCACTGCAAAGGGCTTGCAGAATAAAATAGAAAGATATGCCCATTAAAGGAGAACTAAACCAAAAAGTGAGGGCGTATTTTTAGGGGGTCCCCCAAAATCAAATGCTTGCACCGTTGTGTGCCTATAGCACACAACGGTGCAATAATTTTCTGGTTAATATAAAAATCAAAGTTACCTTTGCCCTTCTATTGTCTGTGGGCTATGGAGGCATGAACTTGATCGATTTGTTGTGTATTATATATCTGTGAAATTTGCAAAAACGAGCGCCCTCACTTCGGTATAGTGCTACTTTAATCCATGATTATAAATTTGCATAATAACACCCACGAATTCAAAAAGCTTTGACAAATCGATTTCGATGGGTATTTTTCAGTTTGTCTTTCAAAGTTCATTATTTTTTAACTGTTTAGGCTATTTGAGTTACCTGTCCACGTCTTTAAAATCAATTTATTTGCATAAAAGTGGCCCGATAGCTAACGGACTGGCGCCATCATAATTTTTGTGAATAATTTTGCTTGAGAAATCAAAATAGAAAGAAGACTGGGGAGGGGATGTTGAATTCTATCTACAAAAAGTCCATTGCCCACATACTGTAGCAGTTATATTTAAAGGTCAGTTGTCGTCTTTAACGTACGAGGTAAAAGAAATTCAAATTCTGTGTTTTGATTGGTCGAAACACAATGGTGCAGTGTGCACTAACGTTGATAGGCCAATTAGTGTCGTTTTGGAATAAAATGTACGCCGCCACACTTTAATCACGATAGATAGCCTTTAAACAAATGAAACCAATTCTACCTCAAATGTATTAGCAACTGAGGGACCTGTTTATGTGTTGTTCTCAGAGGGTGTAGGAAGATGTAGGGCTGAAGGGGGAGGGGGACTGCGGATCGAGGCAGACATAGGATGTGGATGTTGAGTGGGGAAATAAAGATGGGGATAAATAGGAATGTGGAAGTAGGCATATGTCACATTTTGTTATGATTCACTTAGCATTCATTGCCGGCAGTGGCGGGGCTACGGGTGCATGAAGAGGGGACATTTTCCCCCACGAGATTGCTTTTCCCCACTTGCCTCCCAAAAAATTGTGTTTAAGTTACATATTTTGTCCGATTTAAAGGCATTACCCCATGAGACAATATTGTCCCTCTCTTGCCCCATGATCAAAATCCTGGCGCCGCAACTGCTTTTCAAGTGTGGAAAGGAGGGGGTTGGGAGGGGGAGGGTATGTGTGTGTGTGTGGGGGGGGTCAGGATTTGCACGACTGCCAGAGGGGTAAATTAATAATTATATTTTAGTCTTCAATATACGAAGCTATGCTCATGATATCCAATGCCAATTGTTTTCCAGGATTTGCTCGGCGTCGAAGATATGCCACTGGCGGAGTGCAAGCACAAGGTATGGTTCACTTTTTTTTGTCCCTTTAAAAATGAAAATTGAAATACGAAGGAAGGGAAACAGGGGCTTAGAAAGGTCACATCTTAGGGGTTGGGGGTCTCTAAACTTTTCCGTGGAACGTGGAAAACTTGCACTATGTTGCTGCCCATCTGATCGACTAAAGTCCCATGATGTTAACAAATTAATAATTGATAGAAACTTCTTCAGGACTCTTTTGACCAAAATTGAAGAAGATTTCTCGGAAATTGAAATTTTCCGGAATAAAATATGCCACAGGAATCTTGTCTCTTTAAAATCAATTCGTTAGACCTTCATTCTAAAGGGGGCGAAAATGGTACCGTACTTGACTACCGATAAAAATCATTTGGGGATGAGGCCCCACTGGGCATAAGGCCCCAACAGATGCAGTGGCACCCGGTTCCTACGTCACTGCATCTGTTGCATCTTAGGTGAACTGTTTAAGGCGTAGAATTAGTCGCTTTTTACCTAGGTCATTTTGCTTTGGAAAAGTTTTTAATCGACGACTGCGGAGCAGTGGCGCCGTTAGGATTATTGTTGCTGGAAAGAGAGCAACATTTATTTATAAGGGGGGATGGGGAGGGAGAGCATTCGTTTATTCTCCGCATGTAACGTACAGCATTTTTCTGGGGGAAAGTGGGGGAAAAGCAATGAGCTTTTAGAGGGCGACAAATTCCCCTTTAACCCCTGTAGCGGATCCATTGAGCAGGATACTTATTTTCATATATGAAATTTAAGGTGTTGAGTTGTTCTCTTTCATTTTATTAGGTTGTTTCCCGCCTTTGGTTAGCCCCCAAAATGGCATGGTAAAGTGCACCGACGGCAACAACCCTCATAGTAAATGTTACTTCTCGTGCGAAACAGGTTTCGAAATTTCTTCAGAGAAAAGTGAAACTTTGAAGTGCACACGCAACGGATGGAGCTCTTTCCCACCAGAATGTAAAAGTAAGTGACGTAAAGTATTATAACAGAGGTTTAGGAAGCAAGGGAGGGGCAGGGGAAAAGCTTCCCCCTGAGCGGATTTCACCTTCCCGGTTGCATGCTTTCAGCCCGGTTGGGAGGTGAAATTGACAAATTAATAAAATAAAATTGGAAAATGTGGTAAATGGTAAAAGTTACCAAAAACTGGGCAAAAGTTTCCGAAAGTGAAGGAAATTTACCAAAAATGAATGAAATTTCCCGAAAATGAAGGAAATTTTCTGAACATGAAGGAAATCTCCCGGGAATAGAAGAAAATTGAATATTTTGAAGGGGATTTCCCGATTAGCAGCAACTTTTGATAGAAATTTGTTCATTTACCAGTGCAATTTTTTGTTACCGGAATTCCCCCTCTTGAGAGGTGACCCTTCCTACGCCCCTGAAAGTATATAAATCAGGGACCTATGCACCAGGGTCGTGCCTAGCTTTTAGTTTGTGGGTGTTGTTAAGACGTTAGTTCACCTCCTATCCTGGTCCAAAATGGAAGATGGCTTTCTTTGGTCCAAACTTACAAATTATTTGATCCTAAATTGTAAAAATGGCCCTCGTGCCAATGACACAATGGCCCATTGCACCAAGGGCCACGAGCTCTACTTCCTTGACCCTCTCCAACTATCAATGGCACCAAATATCAGGCCCCATTAACCAATCTCAGTCCGAGTCTGACTCCAGCTCCTACGAAGCTGCTTCCTAAACCTGACTTAAATAATCGGTGGTTTCTACCCTAGGATGATTGTTCTTTAGCAGTTTAGGTTGGGAAGTACAAAAATGCTGAGAAACAAAATAAACATTCGCTTGTAAATTCTTTTTAATGAATACCTCGTCCTAAAAACGTAAAAGTTAGTATAAATCAAATCACATTTCGAAATTTGCTGATACTGATGACGATAACTATGACGAATAATGATGATGATGATGATGATGATGATGATGATAATGATATTGATGATGATAATATGATGATGATGATGATGATGATGATGATGATGATGATGATGATGATGATGATGATGATGATGATGATGATGATGATGATGATGATGATGATGATGATGATGACGATGGTGGTGGTGATGATGACGATGATGATGATGATGATTATAATGATGATGATGATGATGATGGTGGTGGTGATGATGATGATGATGGTAATGATAATGATATTGATGATAATAATAATGATGATGATGATGATGATGATGATGATGATGATGATGATGATGATGATGATGATGATGATGATGATGATGATGATGACGATGACGATGGTGGTGGTGATGATGATGATGATGATGATGATGATGATGATGATGATGATGATGATGATGATGATGATGATGATGATGATGATGATGATGATGATGATGATGATGATGGCGATGATTATGGCGATGATGACGATGACGGGCACAATGACAACAACGACGATGACGATGACGATGACGATGATGATGATGATGATGATGATGATGATGATGATGATGATGATGATGATGATGATGATGATGATGATGATGATGATGATGATGATGATGATGATGATGATGATGATGATGATGATGATGATGATGATGATGATGATGCCGATGATGATGATAATGATGATGATTATGATGATGTTAATGATGATTATGATGATGATGATGATGATGATGATGATGATGATGATGATGATGATGATGATGATGATGACGATGATGATAAAGATGATGATGATTATGGCGATGATTATGGCGATGATGACGATGACGGGCACAATGACAACAACGACGATGACGAAAAAGGGGACAATGACGACGACGATGATGAAAATAATTAAGATGATATTAGAAAAGTTTAAAGTTTTAATATTGTCGACAATGTACTTAATTAATATCATTTTCTTATCTTTTACGCAGGGACATCAGAAAATGACGTGATGTAAGACGGCATCGTAGTCAACCAGGAGCACAGCTGAGGTTATAATCAGCTGAAAAGCATTTCCCACCAAAAATGAAATTAAGAAAAATTCACAACTCTTATTTTTTTTATCAAGAAAGCGTAAACTAAATGCATGTAATAGATTATGATTTGCCATTAAAATTCAAAGTTTTGTTTACATGTTGAAACCAGCAACATGACGTTACATTTTAAGAAGCAGCTCGTAGATTGAGAGCTGAGTGAAAGATTGCATCATTCTTGAATTATATTTGGCATTTCAATAATATCATAAGTAGTTGACAACAAGGTAATTGTTAGAATTCTCAAAGAAAGTATGATTTGTTCGTATTGGGTCGAATTCTAACTTATTTTATGATACTTAAGCTTTTAGACTTTAGGATTAAATTGCAGTGTCAAAAATACATTGACGTATACACAAGTTATTGTCTTTTATCTCATACAAAATATTGTTATATAAAAACATTTGTATTGTCTTCATAAGAAAACATGAAAACCGCACCCACGAAGCTTGCGGAAGGGGAATGTCCCCAGAGAGTAGCTAGGAGGGAGAGAGTGGGGAGGGATGGGAGGGGGATGGAGGTGGAGGAAGGGGAGGTGGAGGTGGGAGGGGAGGGGTTTAGGGGTACCACCGGTCAAAAAATTCCGAAAAGTCGGA
>JAIGNY010001695.1:320000-352500 GCA_020152595.1 Chiridota heheva | reverse complement strand
CTTGCCGTTAGCATAGATCTGTGGCATGAAAACAGTTTTCTATCTCAAAACTGTCAGAATGACATTCAGATGCACGGATAAATATAGGCGTATAGTGTAATATAGGTGAAATGTACTTTTCAGGTTTAAAATACGATGAGGAATAAACAAAGGCATACATGCATGCATTGGTTGATTTTCTGCACAATAGTTTTGTCAAGGATATAAGTTCCTGTGGGGGCATTTTCTTTTTGAAATCTGCATTGGGCTGGGGCAAAGAATGTTTTCAGGGAAAATTCGTATTCAGTGCATGGAATCATGGAATAGCCAGAGTTTTTCAATTAGAAGTTAAAGACTGCATAGCTGTTCTTTCATACAGTGGCAATTTGCAATTTACGTTCAAAAATCTTCAAGTTTCGACAAATTCTATGCAACTTATAACGACCCAAAACCTGCAATTTTAGACCAGGATAATATGAATAAACATCTTAATCAAAGGTTTATAAGAAGTGATTCATTGGGCTAAAAGCTGGACACGCTAGGCCGGAATTCTACTTGAAGTGTTTAGCAGATTTATCTCCTAAAACATACAGAAAGCTACTTGTTTGATAACTTCTTCTTCTTAAAAGTTATGGAGGACACGTTACAACAAATTAGAGTATTTCAGCTGACGTCATGAGGTCACTTGGCTTTGTTTACATCGCCATTTTGTGGGGGAAAGAACACTGTCGTCTGCTGTACACTTAATCAAATTTACAAACGTTTGCATATTCTTATACAAAATTATTTTTGTAAGATATTTATGCCGGAAACTTGCTGTGACGTTGGTTGCACTAATAGACGTGTGCCGGAGAATAAAAAGACGTTTTCTTAATATCCATTTAATCCTGATCGAGGTTTGAAGTGGGGTTCTACTCTACGACGCAACGGCTTACTACCTACGGTTCACACTAGGATTTGCTTCGAGCACTACTATATCAGATATGTAGGCTTTATCTCTATATAACGATCAATCAGATGGCTTTGACGTAAAATTTACTCTTCGTATTCCCGGTAAAAATATAAAACGTAGGGAAAATATGAAGTAAAATCGGAAGCGAACAAAAAGAAAAACTGCAATCAGTAAAATTCGCTGAACTGGTAGGTAGGTTAGCATGTAGTATGTATGTTGTACGTGTGGTGTGACTGAGCTGTGTAAAGACGCGTGAAACGCAACGACGCTTGCCCTGAAAAAATAGCTTCCTAATGACTTAGAGTCACGTGATAAAATCCCTCTATCCATCTTACTTGGAAGAATAAAAGTATGCATATAAACCATGACAATAGCAAAATTGGTTATAAGACTCTGCCATTTTACAATTTTATTTACAGCATTTTGAATTCCAAGGTCTTATCATATATGCAAATCTTGACGTAGATTTGTGACATCAGAAAGAACAAACATATACACGAATATATATGTTCACTTACTGTTTTCAATTTTTACCAAGGACCAACAGACCAAGAAGTTTTTATTCTCCAAAACTTATCATAGAAAAAAAGATGATTCTCCGTGACTGAAATTCAAGACCAAAAACTAACGAATTACATCAAACATTGTGTGGACATCAGCTAAGCCACATTGAATAGCAACCGAGCGAGTCGCACCCGATGTCACTAACCTTCTCTGCTATGTTTTCCCACACGCCTCTTGCTTCTACCCAACACATAACTTAAACTCCACGCTAAGCTCTGTGTGGAAGCTTTACAGTGAGTTTAGAAGAACCTCATGCATATTTCAGAATAAAAGATTTCATGTACGGGTTAGTTAGTTGTGTGTTTGGAGAATTTTTATTTTCTAAAAATAATAACTGTCTTCTCCCAACAGTGTATAGGGAATATCCATGTAATGATATCTGAGCTGTCTGATGGAAAAAAATTAAAAAATTCTACTTTGAATATCCAAAGCTAGCAAATTATGATTGTTTCGTAATAATGTAAAGATTGTAGACTCCCCACCCCAAACGTTCCAACCCACCCACAATCACCCCACAAACAAATTCACATGCCGATTACGTCACTGATTGAAGGTTCACCTATCTACATGGAGAACAATTAGGCCTGGGCAATATCCAATTTAAACAAAGAATCTTCTGAAGTTTTTCCACTTTTCTCAAAATTATTTTTAATACACAAAAATTGGAAAAAGCGGCTGTACGAAATTCTAGTTGGAGGGCAAAACATGCTAGGGATGTCAAACTTTTTAATTATAAATATAATTCATTATATACAAAAAATGATTAATATTTTTATTTTTTGAATGGGGGGGGGAGGTGTGGGGAGCAAGGTTATTGTCAAAATTTCCGTTCATTTTTCCCTGCAGTTTCCAGTTTCCTACTGCGAATTTGTGTATATATTCTGGGCATACTTTCGGATCAACTTTTGACCCTGCAATTGATAACCGGAAAGATAAAGTTCTACCCTTTTGTCATCTTGTGGAAAGTAAATGTAATATATACATTTTTAATTCGTTAAAACTGTAAAGCGAGATGATTCATGGACACATTGCTTACATAGTATTGCGCCATTACCTGCAGCTATACCAAATATTTGTTCTATGGAAGATAAATAATTCTATTAAATTATAGATAAATAATCGTACGTTGTTGTTTTTTTGTTTTTTTAATTATGGGTGTGCAGATTTTGCAGAGTCATGCATTAGGAAATTATTATTATAGGAGCTTAAAGTCAAGTAAAAAATATTACTGGCCCCGTCTCTAAACTATCTAACAGACTTGACAGATAAATCTCTATACATTAATTACATTAATAATTCCAGCAGTGCTGGAAGTTTTTCAGAAGGGAGGCGGCCAAATAACTCTCTCGTCCCCAGTATTTTCAGATACATTTTGTTTCGAGTATTTACTATAGAATGTTTGATTCCGTAAAAAACAAGAATAAAACAAACGTATTCTTAACATAGATACCTTGTAGAAAATTAGAATACTATCTTAGCTTAATCCCATATCAAAATAAAAATTATGATATACAAATTTGGAGAAAACTTAACTTGCAATTCAAGTTTCTAAAACAAACTTTTCACATAATGTCATATACATTAAACAATGTTACGACGATTACAATATCAGCCAATGAACGTTAATGCCTTTTACCACTAACGTCCGCAAAATAGATATTCACTTGGTTGGAAATGTGACCTGAGGTCATCAGACCGCATATCAGCCGCGCGCATTCACCTCACATTGGAGTGAAAACAAAGCGATCAGCTGTATTTGTTTACATGCCCATACATTGCGCACACAGTAAACGCAAATTTGGACAGTACAGTCGAAGGGAAAAATTCTTTAAACATTTAGCAAGTCTGGCACAAAATTGCATAATTTTCACGGAAAATTATTTATCTGATTTGGTAAATTAGTTTTGAGTTTGATTAAGTAAGTGTTTTTCAGATCAATATTTTTCTTTATTTGTTTATTCTTTGACTAAAACTTCATTGTTAACACAAAAACTCCGTTATAGGCCTGCTAGGATTTCACTTTAAAACTAAATCAGTAAAGTATCTGATTTTCTGAACGTTAAAACGGAATAAAGACACAGCATGGAAAAAGTAATAATCATAAATGAAAAACCCTGTCAGATATATAAAGCGATTTATACCACTTTTCTATGATTTTAACCCGTTTCCACTGTTCAGGGGCGTCATGCTGTCTGTCGGGCTGATATGCCAATGCAGGGAGCTGCCATTTAATTAATGCCTTCAGGAAAGGAAATTTGAAACTTGAAGACGCAGGAAATTTTGATTTTTGTTTGTTCTGGATATGATCATGGCAGTTTAAAAATTAAAGTAATTTTGATTTCTCAGGCCTTATTATAATAAATTATGCAAATATAGAAATCAGTGAGACATAACATAAAGTTTACTGAATGTTTTTCAATCCTCCAACAACGTTTTGAATCTTCATCATATCCCTTTATTAAAATTTAGTCTGATTGTCAGTGACTGACATTTAGGAGAGAACATCAAGGAGCATTAGATTAAAACGTGAGAAAGTATTTTAAAGGGGTCTCCAAAAATCAAATGCTTCTTAGCACGCAAAGGTACAGAGGATTTCTGGTTAATATGAATATCTGTGGGCTATGGAGGCATGAAGTTTATCAATTTTTGTGGATGATATATTTGTAAAATTTGCCAAAACATGCGCCCTAACTTTTCGGTCTAGTGCTCCATTAAAAGCATAATTCTAAAGACATCCAGCTTTCTTCTTATATACATCATAAGATAATCAGTTGTCTTCTTATATAAATCGTAAGAACTTCAGCTTTCTTCTTATATATTTTATACGATATTCAGCTGTCTTCTTATATACATTATACGATATTCAGCTGTTTCTTATATGCATTATAAGTTATTCAGCTGTCTTCTTATATACATCATAAGATATTCAGCTGTCTTCTTATATACATCATAAGATATTCTGCTGTTTTCTTGTATACATCATAAGATATCCAGCTGACTTCTTCTATAAATCATAAGATATGCAGCTGTCTTCTTATATACATCATAAAATATTCAGCTGTCTTCTTATATAAATCATAAGATATCCAGCAGTCTTCTTATATCAATCATAAGATATTCAGCTGTCTTCTTATATACATCATAAGATATTCAGCTGTCTTCTTATATACATCATAATATATTCAGCTGTCTTCTTATAAACATCATAAGATAATCAATCAGCTGTCTTCTTATATGCATTATAATTTATTCAGCTGTCTTCTTATAAACATCATAAGATATTCAGCTGTCTTCTTATATGCATTATAATTTATTCAGCTGTCTTCTTATAAACATCATAAGATATTCAGCTGTCTTCTTATAAACATCATAAGATATTCAGCTGTCTTGTTATATACATCATAAGATATTCAGCTGTCTGGTTATATACATCATAAGATATTCAGCTGTCTTTTTATATACATCATAAGATATTCAGCTGTCTTGTTATATACGTCATAAGATATTCAGCTGTCTTGTTATATACATCATAAGATATTCAGCTGTCTTGTTATATACATCATAAGATATTCAGCTGTCTTGTTATATACATCATAAGATATTCAGCTGTCTTCTTATATACATCATAAGATATTCAGCTGTCTTGTTATATACATCATAAGATATTCAGCTGTCTTGTTATATACATCATAGGATATTCAGCTGTCTTCTTATATACATCATAAGATATTCAGCTGTCTTGTTATATACATCATAAGATATTCAGCTGTCTTCTTATATACATCATAAGATATTCAGCTGTATTCTTATATACATCATAAGATATTCAGCTGTCTTCTTATATAAATCATAAGATATTCAGCTGTCTTCTTATGTACATTATAAGATATCCAGCTGTCATCTTATATACATCATAAGATATTCCGCTGTCTTCTTATATACATCATAAGATATTCAGCTGTATTCTTATATACATCATAAGATATTCAGCTGTCTTCTTATATGCATTATAATTTATTCAGCTGTCTTCTTATAAACATCATAAGATATTCAGCTGTCTTTTATAAACATCATAAGATATTCAGCTGTCTTCTTATATACATCATAAGATATTCCGCTGTCTTCTTATATACATCATAAGATATTCAGCTGTATTCTTATATACATCATAAGATATTCAGCTGTCTTCTTATATGCATTATAATTTATTCAGCTGTCTTCTTATAAACATCATAAGATATTCAGCTGTCTTCTTATAAACATCATAAGATATTCAGCTGTCTTCTTATATACATCATAAGATATTCAGCTGTCTTCTTATATACATCATAAGATATTCTGCTGTTTTCTTGTATACATCATAAGATATCCAGCTGACTTCTTCTATAAATCATAAGATATGCAGCTGTCTTCTTATATACATCATAAAATATTCAGCTGTCTTCTTATATAAATCATAAGATATCCAGCAGTCTTCTTATATCAATCATAAGATATTCAGCTGTCTTCTTATATACATCATAAGATATTCAGCTGTCTTCTTATATACATCATAAGATATTCAGCTGTCTTCTTATAAACATCATAAGATAATCAATCAGCTGTCTTCTTATATGCATTATAATTTATTCAGCTGTCTTCTTATAAACATCATAAGATATTCAGCTGTCTTCTTATATACATCATAAGATATTCAGCTGTCTTCTTATATGCATTATAATTTATTCAGCTGTCTTCTTATAAACATCATAAGATATTCAGCTGTCTTCTTATAAACATCATAAGATATTCAGCTGTCTTGTTATATACATCATAAGATATTCAGCTGTCTGGTTATATACATCATAAGATATTCAGCTGTCTTTTTATATACATCATAAGATATTCAGCTGTCTTGTTATATACGTCATAAGATATTCAGCTGTCTTGTTATATACATCATAAGATATTCAGCTGTCTTGTTATATACATCATAAGATATTCAGCTGTCTTGTTATATACATCATAAGATATTCAGCTGTCTTGTTATATACATCATAAGATATTCAGCTGTCTTGTTATATACATCATAAGATATTCAGCTGTCTTGTTATATACATCATAGGATATTCAGCTGTCTTCTTATATACATCATAAGATATTCAGCTGTCTTGTTATATACATCATAAGATATTCAGCTGTCTTCTTATATACATCATAAGATATTCAGCTGTATTCTTATATACATCATAAGATATTCAGCTGTCTTCTTATATAAATCATAAGATATTCAGCTGTCTTCTTATGTACATTATAAGATATCCAGCTGTCATCTTATATACATCATAAGATATTCCGCTGTCTTCTTATATACATCATAAGATATTCAGCTGTATTCTTATATACATCATAAGATATTCAGCTGTCTTCTTATATGCATTATAATTTATTCAGCTGTCTTCTTATAAACATCATAAGATATTCAGCTGTCTTCTTATAAACATCATTAGATATTCAGCTGTCTTCTTATATACATCATAAGATATTCCGCTGTCTTCTTATATACATCATAAGATATTCAGCTGTATTCTTATATACATCATAAGATATTCAGCTGTCTTCTTATATGCATTATAATTTATTCAGCTGTCTTCTTATAAACATCATAAGATATTCAGCTGTCTTCTTATAAACATCATAAGATATTCAGCTGTCTTCTTATATACATCATAAGATATTCAGCTGTCTTCTTATATACATCATTAGATATTCAGCTGTCTTCTTATATACATCATAAGTTATTCAGCTGTCCTGTTATACATCAAAAAAAATCATATATTTCTATAAGCCATATCTCGGAAACTACGGGTGAATTTGATATGATTTAAAGACTGTTCTCTTCTGGATCTTTGTGGTGTATATAACATCTCTATCTGCTCATATACCTTTAAAGAATTAGTTCAGGGGTCACGCATGTCCATCATATGTGAAAAAGAATTACAAAAATAAAATAGTTAATAAATTACTTCACTATCTTATTCCGTTAAAGAATTATTCAAGTTTAAAATTTGGTATCATTTGTGTAGAAGCAACTGAAATCAGACAAGTTGGAATGTCATAGCCTCAGATTCCTAACAGTCTTTATGTATTCTATCATAATTTGTCCTGCGATTTTGTGGCTTAAAAATCATTGGACTTGAAAAAAGTAGTACAAGTGAATTACCACCTGAAGAAAGTTCGAGGAAAAACAAATTAAATAGTGAAAAATTAAACAAACTTTCTTGAAACAATTGTTAAGAATGTGAGGATGAAGACGCCACCTTTCTATAATAGACTTAACTACACCAGTCATTTCTACACAGATAAGACAGAGCTTTTAACTTTTATATCTCCTTAACGAAATAAGTTATTTAAACGCTTTCTTCACCATTTTGTTTCTTTTGAAGTTTTTTTCATAAAAGATACACTTACTTTACCATTTCACTTATTCCTTAATTCAGAGATTTCTTCTATAACACATTGTGTTAAAATGTAGATCCAACTTGCTGTTATTCATAATTTGTATGATCATTTTTCTTGGTATTGAAAATCTTCATGTGGTTCTATAATGTGGAATGTAGAGTGCAATGACATGCCGATCACAGATGGCTTGACATGTGAATCATAGGTGGGGTGGCATGTGTCATTAGTCCGGTTCACGCTCCTGATTGGGAGAGCTCTCAATCTGGAGATTGCTTGTCATTATAACCCACAATGCATCTTTCCAAATTTAAATCTCTGTAAATGAATACATAACGGTAAAATAGGTTTAAGTCGAAGGTAGGAAAAAATACATGCGAAATATTCAAATTTTATTGGTGTAACAGAACGATGAAATTATTTTCTCGATTTTCACGAGCGCAACTTTGACTTTCACCAAGAAAGCGTAATCTTTAAGAATTAATTTTAATATTTTTGAACATTTTAATCACCAGCAAAAAGCTCAAATTATTCAGAAGTATCAATTGCAATATCATGTCCATAGTATACAAGTTTAAAATTACAGAATTTTACAAGCAAAAAGAAAATAACGGCTGAACTTATTGGCAAGAATTTAAATTATGGTCACTCCGCATGTCTCGATCTCCCAATCGGGAGATCTCTTAAACGGGAGATCTCCCAATCGGGAGCGTGGAGTAAACTGGTCATAGGTAGGATGGCATGTGGATCATACGTGCGGTGGCATTTGGATCATAGGTGGGATGGTATGTGGGTCATAGGTGGGATGGTATGTGGGTCATAGGTGGACTGGCATATGGGACATAGCTGAGATGGCATGTGGGTAATAAGTGCAATGGCATATGGAATAGCATGTGGGTCATAAATGGGATGGCATGTGGGTTATATAGATGATGGAATGGCATATGGATGCAGCTCGGGGTGGATGGTATTGGACGATATTGGTGGGTGTATATGAAATAGGGTGAGATAAAATGTGGGACATATAATGTGATGGCACTCAGGATACATCACAATGGACAACAAGATGGGACGGAGGGTTGGGTGGTATACATGGTTAATAAGATAGAATGACATATGGGGCATATGATGCGACGTCATATGGGACATTGATTCGGATGAAAGGTAAGGAGTGGGATTGAGAATAAGGATGGTGTAATATCATATGGGATATCGAATGGGTTGGTATATGAGACGGAGTGGGATGGCATGTGTGGGATGGTGGATATGATGGCTATTGTCAAAATTTCCGTTTATTTTTCCCTGCAGTTTTTAGTTTCCTACTGCGAAGTTGTGTATATATTCTGGAAAGTAAATGTAATATATATTTTTTAATTCGTTAAAACTGTAGAGCGAGATGATTTATGGACACATTGCTTACATAGTATTGCGCCATTCTCTGCAGCTATACCAAATATTTGTTCTATGGAAGATAAATAATGCTATTAAATTATAGATAAATAATCGTACGTTGTTGTTGTTGTTGTTTTTTAATTATGGGTGTGCAGATTTTGCAGAGTCATGCATTAGGAAATTATTATGATAGGAGCTTAAAGTCAAGTAAAAAATATTACTGGCCCCGTCTCTTGACTATCTAACAGACTTGACAGATAAATCTCTATACATTAATAATTCCAGCAGTGCTGGAAGTTTTTCAGAAGGGAGGCGGCCAAATGACTCTCTCGTCCCCAGTATTTTCAGATAAATTTTGTTTCAAGTATTTACTATAGAATGTTTGATCCCGTAAAAATCAAGAATAAAACAAACGTATTCTTTACATAGATACCTTGTAGAAAATTAGAATACTATCTTAGCCAAATCCCATATCAAGGAAAAAAATATGATATACAAATTTGGAGAAAACTTAACTTGCAATTCAAGTTTCTAAAACAAACTTTTCACATAATGTCATGTTCATTAAACAATGTTACGACGATTACGATATCAGCCAATGAACGTTAATGCCTTTTACCACTAACGTCCGCAAAATAGATATTCACTTGGTTGGAAATGTGACCTGAGGTCATCAGACCGCATATCAGCCGCGCGCATTCACCTCACATTGGAGTGAAAACAAAGCGATCAGCTGTATTTGTTTACATGCCCATACGTTGCGCACACAGTAAACGCAAATTTGGACAGTACTGTAGAAGGGAACAATTCTTTAAAGATTTAGCAAGTCTGGCACAAAATTGCATAATTTTCACGGAAAAGTATTTATCCGATTTGGTAAATTAGTTTTGAGTTTGATTAAGTAAGTGTTTTTCAGATCAATATTTTCCATATTTGTTTATTCTTTGACTAAAATTTCATTGTTAACACAAAAACTCCGTTATAGGCCTGCTAGGATTTCACTTTAAAACTAAATCAGTAAAGCATTTGATTTTCTGAACGTTATAACGGAATAAAGACACAGCATGGAAAAAGTATAAATGAAAAACCCTGTCAGATATATAAAGCGATTTATACCACTTTTCTATGATTTTAACCCTACTTTTCTACTTTTCAGGGGCGTCATGCTGTCTGTCGGGCTGATATGCCAATGCAGGGAGCTGCCATTTAATTAATGCCTTTAGGAAAGGAAGTTTGAAACTTGAAGACGCAGGAAATTTTGATTTTTGTTTGTTCTGGATATGATCATGGCATTTTAAAAATTAAAGTAATTTTGATTTTTCAGGCCTTATTATAATAAATTATGCAAATATAGAAATCAGTGAGACATAACATAAAGTTTACTGAATGTTTTTCAATCCTCCAACAACGTTTTGAATCTTTATCAAACCCCTTTATTAAAATTTAGTCTGATTGTCAGTGACTGACATTTAGGAGAGAACATCAAGGAGCATTAGACCAAAACGTGAGAAAGTATTTTAAAGGGGTCTCCAAAAATCAAATGCTTCTTAGCACGCAAAGGTACAGCGGATTTCTGGTTAATATGAATATCTGTGGGCTATGGAGGCATGAAGTTTATCAATTTTTTGTGGATGATATATCTGTAAAATTTGCCAAAACATGCGACCTAACTTTTCGGTCTAGTGCTCGATTAAAAGCATAATTTTAAAGACATCCAGCTTTTTTCTTATATACATCATAAGATAATCAGTTGTCTTCTGATATAAATCATAAGATATTCAGCTTTCTTCTTATATATTTTATACGATATTCAGCTGTCTTCTTATATACATTATACGATATTCAGCTGTTTCTTATATGCATTATAAGTTATTCAGGTGTCTTCTTATATACATCATAAGATATTCTGCTGTCTTCTTATATACATCATAAGATATCAGCTGACTTCTTCTATAAATCACAAGATATGCAGCTGTCTTCTTATATACATCATAAGATATTCAGCTGTCTTCTTATATAAATCATAAGATATCCAGCTTTCTTCTTATATCAATCATAAGATATCCAGCTGTCTTCTTATATAGATCATAACATATTCAACTGTCTTCTTATATACATCATAAGATATTCAGCTGTCTTCTTATATACATCATAAGATATTCAGCTGTCTTCTTATATACATCATAAGATATTCAGCTGTCTTCTTATATAAATCATAAGATATCCAGCTGTCTTCTTATGTACATTATAAGATATCCAGCTGTCATCTTATATACATCATAAGATAATCCATCAGCTGTCTTTTTATATGCACTATAATTTACTTAGCTGTCTTCTTATAAACATCATAAGATATTCAGCTGTCTTGTTATATACATCAAAAAATTCCATACATTTTTATAAGCCATATCTCGGAAACTACGGGTGATTTTGATATAATTTAAAGACTGTTCTCTTCTGGATCTTTGTGGTGTATATAACATCTCTATCTGCTCATACACCTTTAAACAAATAGTTCAGGGGTCTCGCATGTCCATCATATGTAAAAGAGAATTTCAGCAACAACAAAATAGTGAATGAATTACTTCAATATCTTATTCCGTTAAAAAATTATTCAAGTTTAAAGTTTGGTATCATTTGTGTAGAAGCAACTAATATCAGACAAGTTGGGATGTCATAGCCTCAGATTCCTCCAAGTCTCTATGTATTCTATAATAATTTGTCCTGCGATTTTGTGGCTTAAGAATCATTGGACTTGAAAAAAGTAGTAGAACTGAATATACCACCTGAAGAAAGTTCGAGGAAAAACAAATAAAATAGTGAAAAAATTAAATAAACTTTCTTGAAACAATTGTTAAGAATGTGAGGATGAAGACGCCACCTTTCTATAATAGACTTAACTACACCAGTCATTTCTACACAGATAAGACAGAGCTTTTAACTTTTATATCTCCTTAACGAAATAAGTTATTTAAACGCTTTCTTCACCATTTTGTTTCTTTTGAAGTTTTTTTTTCTCATAAAAGATACACTTACTTGACCATTTCACTTATTCCTTAATTCAGGGATTTCTTCTATAACACATTGTGTTAAAATGTAGATCCAACTTGCTATTATTCATAATTTGTATCATCATTTTTCTTGGTATTGAAAATCTTCATGTGGTTCTATAATGTGGAATGTAGAGTGCAATGACATGCCGATTATAGATGGCTTGACATGTGAATCATAGGTGGGATGGCATGTGTCATCAGTTCGGTTCACGCTCCTGATTAAGAGAGCTCTCAATCTGGAGATTTCTTGTCATTATAAACCATAATGCATCTTTCCAAATTTAAATCTCTGTAAATAAATACATAACGGTAAAAAAGGTTTAAGTCGAAGGTAGGAAAAATACATGCGAAATATTCAAATTTTATTGGTGTAACAGAACGATGAAATTATTTTCTCGATTTTCACGAGCGCAACTTTGACTTTCACCAAGGAACCGTAATCTTTAAGAATTAATTTTAATATTTTTGAACATTTTAATCACCAGCAAAAGCTCAAATTATTCAGAAGTATCAATTGCAATATCATGTCCAAAGTATACAACTTTAGAATTACAGAATTTTACAAGCAAAAAGAAAATAACGGCTGAACTTATTAGCAAGAATTTAGATTATGGTCACTGCGCATGTCTCGATCTCCCAATCGGGAGATCTCTTAATCGGGAGATCTCTCAATCGGGAGATCTCTTAATCGGGAGATCTCTTAATCGGGAGATCTCCCAATCGGGAGATCTCTTAATCGGGAGATCTCCCAATCGGGAGCGTGGAGTGAACTGGTCATAGGTAGGATGGCATGTGGATCATACGTGCGATGGCATGTGGATTATAGGTGGGATAGTATGTGGGTCATAGGTGGAATGGCATATGGGAAATAGCTGAGATGGCATGTGGGTAATAAGTGCAATGGTATATGGGATAGCATGTGGGTCATAGATGGGATGGCATCTGGGTTATATACATGATGGAATGGCATATGGATGCAGCTCGGGGTGGATGGTATTGGACGATATTGGTGGGTTTGTATATGAAATAGGGTGAGATAAAATGTGGGACATATAATGTGATGGCACTCACTAGATACACCACAATGGACACAAGATGGGACGGAGGGTTGGGTGGTATATATGGTTGATAAGATTGAATGACATATGGGGCATATGATGCGACGTCATCTGGGACATTGATTGGAATGAAAGGTAAGGAGTGGGATTGAGAATAAGGATGGTGTAATATCATATGGGATATCGAATGGGTTGGTATATGAGACGGAGTGGGATGGCATGTGTGGGATGGTGGATATGATGGCGTACATGTATAAGACAGAGAGCGGGTTGTCATATTGGACAATGAGTGGAATGGCATATGGGACATGGATGGGGTGGAATATGAGGCATATTATTGTATGGCATATAGAGTATAAGGTGAGACGAAGGGTTGGATGTTACATAGGTTCGTATACAGGGTATAGGGTGCGATGACATGCGGTGAAGTACGGTGACATGATGGCTGCGTCAATGATGAATGTGAAATAGGAAATAGTACAGTGGGATGCATGACAATGAATAGAGGGTTGGGTTGCGTATAAGACATATGGTGGAATGGGGACAGGGTGGGATGGGATAGTGGGCGTAATGGCGAACGTATCTAAGACTTGTTGGCTGTCGTATGGGACATATCTTGGGGTGGAGTATGGGATACGGGTGGGATGGCTTATGGCGCCTACCAAGGGATAGCATATGAGGCATAAGGTGAGTTGAATGGCATATGGTTCATAGGTTAAAATGCCATACGATCATACTGACATGTGGGACGTAGGGTGCGATGGCATGTATGGTGGATAGAAAATATTGGATTGATTATAAGAAAAAGGGTGGGATATCATGTGGAACATTGGGTAGGTTGCTATAAAAGACGGGTGGCATAAATGCGTGTACGACATAGATGACATATGATATATAAGTTTAAATGTCACATGTGGGTCGTATGGTGGTGAGCATGTGGGTCATAGGTGCGATAGGACATATTGGAAAGAGCATGGAATTGCATATACGACATAGGGTGGGATATTATATGTGACATACAGGGTGGAATGTCATATGGGACAAAGGGTGGAATGGGACATAGGGTGGAATGTTATATGAAACAGGGTGAAATGTATAGGGTGATGGGTTTGGCGTTCACGTTTAGGGCATAGGGTGGGTTGCTATATGGGAAATAGGGTGGGTTGTCATATGGGGCATAGGGTGGGGATCGCATGCGGGACATAGGGTAGAATGGCATGTGAGACATAGGGTGGGATGAAAGATACTGGATAAAGGTCGAATTGCGTGGAAGAAAGAAGTATATATCATTGTGGGACATTAGGTAGGTTTGCATGTGGGATATGGTGGCATATGTAGTTTTTTTATCGAGGGTGGGACGTACGTGTACAAAGAAAAAGGATGGGTTGCGTGGTACATAGTTAGAATGGCATATGGGACATAAGAATGGATGGAATGTGGGACGTAGGGGTGGGATACTATTTTGGATATTCGGGTGGAAGGTATAGGGGATGATATTGCGTATAAGAAATAGCTTGAAATATCATGTGAAATATTGGGTGGGTCGGCATATGGATTAAGGTGGTATGTATAGGATAGTGGGTTGGATGTACACGTATGCGACATAGCGTGGGTTGTCATGTGGGACATAGTTGTTATGGACATATTGTGAGATGGCATACGTGAAATAGAGTGGGATGACATGTAGGACTTAGGTGAGATGGCATGTGGAACATAAGGGGTTGTCATATGGGACGAAGATGAATGGCATGTATTGTATGATGGATATGATGGCGTACATGTATAAGACAGAGGGTGAGTTGTAATATGGGTCATGGGTGGAATGGCATATGTGACATGGATGGGAGCGTATATGAGGTATAGTATTATGTGGTATATGGAGCATAAGGTGGTACAGACCCAAGGTTTGGGTGTCACATGGTGTATATATTTTAGTGACGTATGGGGTATAGAGTGCGATGACATGGGTGACGTTTGGTTGCTGAGTTGATGATATATGCGACATGGGCTAAGATATCAAATGGGAAATATGGTGGGGGAGATATTAAACATAGCTAGGGGTATCATAGAACAGAGTACATTTTTAATGAATGAAAGTTGTTGCTGTTGTTTCACAATTCATGTTCACTGTAGAATGACCAAAAAACAATAAGTTTACAACAGCAAATTTGTAGTTATATCTGGCACGCAATTTATGCTGAAATTTATGCTAAATTATGCTAAATCCAAGTTAAAAAATGCTGTAAAATGTTGTAAAACGTTGAACATATGGGACTTGTTCGTGCTTGGTGTTTAGCATAGGCCGTGTTGCCCATATACTGTCCATATACCTTCAACGGGGTGCGCGCACCTTCAACGGAGTGCGCGCACCTTCAACGGAGTGCGCGCACCTTCAACGGGTGCGCGCACCTTCAACGGGGTGCGCGCACCTTCAACGGGGTGCGCGCACCTTCAACGGGTGCGCGCACCTTCAACGGGTGCGCGCACCTTCAACGGGGTGCGCGCACCTTCAACGGGGTGCGCGCACCTTCAACGGGTGCGCGCACCTTCAACGGGGTGCGCGCACCTTCAACGGGGTGCGCGCACCTTCAACGGTGCGCGCACCTTCAACGGGTGCGCGCACCTTCAACGGAGTGCGCGCACCTTCAACGGAGTGCGCGCACCTTCAACGGAGTGCGCGCACCTTCAACGGAGTGCGCGCACCTTCAACGGAGTGCGCGCACCTTCAACGGGTGCGCGCACCTTCAACGGGGTGCGCGCACCTTCAACGGGGTGCGCGCACCTTCAACGGGGTGCGCGCACCTTCAACGGGGTGCGCGCACCTTCAACGGGGTGCGCGCACCTTCAACGGGTGCGCGCACCTTCAACGGGGTGCGCGCACCTTCAACGGGTGCGCGCACCTACAACGGGTGCGCGCACCTGCTGCGGTGCGCGCACCTACTACGCCAGTGCGCGCACCTACTACGCCAGTGCGCGCACCTACTACGCCAGTGCGCGCACCTTCAACGGGGTGCGCCAGTGCGCGCACCTACTATGCCAGTGCGCGCACCTACTACACCTGCGCGCGCACCTACTACACCTGCGCGCGCACCTACTACACCTGCGCGCACACCTACTACGCCTGCGCGCGCACCTACTGCGCCTGCGCGCGCACCTACTGCGCCTGCGCGGGCACCTACTTTGCCTGTGCACGCACCTACAACTTGAAAGTTGTAATTAACTGTAACAAATTTAAAGTTGTAACAACTGTAACAAATTTAAAGTAGTAACAAACAACTGTAACAACTTTAAAGTTGTAATAACTGTAACAACTTTAAAGTTGTAAACACTTGTAACAACTTTTAAAGGTGTAACAACTGTTATTTCAAGTTTTAACAACTGTAACAACTTTAAAGTTATAACAACTCTATCAACATTAAAGTTGTAACAACTGTAACAACTTAAAAGTTGTAACAACTGTAACAACTTTAAAGTTGCAACAACTGTAACAACATTAAAGTTGTAACAACTGTAACAACATTAAAGTTGTAACAACTTTAAAGTTGTAGCAACTGTAATAACATTTAAGTTGTAACAACTGTAACAACTTTAAAGTTGTAACAACTGTAACAACATTAAAGTTGTAAAAACTGTAATAACATTCAAGTTGTAACAACTGTAGCAACATTAAAGTTGTAACAACTGTAACAACTTTAAAGTTGCAACAACTGTAACAACATTAAAGTTGTAACAACTGTAACAACATTAAAGTTGTAACAACTGTAACAACATTAAGGTTGTAACAACTGGAAAGTTGTAACAACTGTAACAACTGTAAAGTTGTAACAACTTTAAAGTTGTAACAACTTTAAAGTTGTAACAACATTAAAGTTGTAACAACTGCAACAACTTTAAAATTGTAACAACTGTAATAATATTTAAGTTGTAACAACTGTAACAATTTAAAGTTGTAACAAGTGTAACAAGTGTAAAAAGTTGTAACAACTGTAACAACATTAAAGTTGTAACAACTGTAACAACTTTAAAGTTGTAACAAGTGTAACAAGTGTAAAGTTGTAACAACTGTAACAACATTTAAATTGTAACAACTGTATCAACATAAAAGTTGTAACAACTTTGAAGTCCGTTTACTAATCGGATATATTAAGTAGATGTTACCAAGATAATAGCACATGGTATAATATGATATATTTAATGTTTACTGTATCAACATTAAAGTTCTAACAACTGTATCAACATTAAAGTTGTAACAACTGTAATAACATTTAAGTTGTAGCAACTGTATCAACATTAAAGTCATAACAACTCTATCAACATTAAAGTTGTAACAACTGTAACAACTTTGAAGTTGTAATAACTGTAACAACTTTAAAGTTGTAACAACAGTAACAACTGTAAAGTTGTAACAACTGTAACAACATTAAAGTTGTAACAACTTTAAAGTTGTAGCAACTGTAATAACATTTAAGTTGTAACAACTGTATCAACATTAAAGTTGTAACAACTGTAATAATATTTAAGTTGTAACAACTGTAGCAACATTAAAGTTGTAACAAGTGTAACAACTTTAAAGTTGCAACAACTGTAACAACATTAAAGTTGTAACAACTGTAACAACATTAAAATTGTAACAACTTGAAAGTTGTAACAACTGTAACAACTTTTAAGTTGTAACAAAATTAAAGTTGTAACAACTGTAACAACATTAAAGTTGTAGCAACTGTAACAACATTAAGGTTGTAACAACTTTAAAGTTGTAACAACTGTAATAATATTTAAGTTGTAACAACTGTATCAACATTATAGTTTTAACAACTGTATCAACATTAAAGTTGTAACAACTTTAACAACTGTAACAATTTAAAGTTGTAACAAGTGTAACAAGTGTAAAGTTGTAACAACTGTAACAACATTAAAGTTGTAACAACTGTAACAACTTTAAAGTTGTAACAACTGTAATAACATTTAAATTGTAACAACTGTATCAACATTAAAGTTGTAACAACTTTGAAGTCCGTTTACTAATCGGATATATTAAGTAGATGTTACCAAGATAATAGCACATGGTATAATATGATATAATTAATGTTTACTGTATCAACATTAAAGTTCTAACAACTGTATCAACATTAAAGTTGTATCAACTGTAATAACATTTAAGTTGTAGCAACTGTATCAACATTAAAGTTATAACAACTCTATCAACATTAAAGTTGTAACAACTGTAACAACTTTAAAGTTGTAATAACTGTAACAAATTTAAAGTTGTAACAATGGTAACAACTGTAAAGTTGTAGCAACTGTAATAACATTTAAGTTGTAACAACTGTATCAACATTAAAGTTGTAACAACTGTAATAATATTTAAGTTTTAACAACTGTATCAACATTAAAGTTGTAACAACTTTAAAGTCCGTTTACTAATCGGATATATTAACTAGATGTTACCAAGATAATAGCACATGGTATAAACTGATATAAGTAATGGTTTTTATTTGCTAGATCGATAACAAAAACGAGCGTACTAAGCTACCATCCTTACTACTACAACAGTCACCTAGTTTTTCAAAGGGGTGATCCACATTGCCCTTCATTGCCTCCACTCTGCACCATTTTTCTATGCTTGTTCATAAAAAAAACATGCTTTTGAGAACTATTTTTTTTTTTTTATCAGTTCATGCCGATGACAGTTCCCCAATATAAGAAGATGCTGGGACACTACTTATTTGTATTGAATACATGATTTTGTGCCCTCAAACCTTCTCTACAGTGCACTTGATGCCTTATGTCCCTATTGTTTGAATACACCCTGCCCCTTTCTGGGTCAAGCTATAATAGGGCTTTGTATAATTTCTAATTAAAAAAAGTTATCCTTAATATTAAAGTTTGAGTCACCCGGGCTTCTAAATTATTTATAGGTTGGTATAGGATGTGTAGAGGCAACATTAGCTGAATTACTTTTAAATCAAAATGGTATAATAAAAACATTATATAAAAAAAAAAAGTAGTAAACATTTTCGTCATTATCGATCGATTAAAGGAAAGGTATCTTCCCATAAATACGATTAGAAATAAACACCGCCGTGCTAAAAACGTCACTTCCGGTTTTCAATTTTTCCAATTGATATGAAATGTGCGTATTGTCGATCACACATTTGCTGAACCGAACATAGGAGCACATGTATAATCGAAAACTTGACATATTTCTCGCACTCACTAAGGTAAATCGAAACCGGAAGTGACGTTATTTGAAACTGGCGGCGTTCACTTCTGATTTTATTTAATGTGATGATACCTTCCCTTTAAACATTGACCATTTTACTGCGTTTTAAAATCTCAGGCATCAATTTGCATATTTCCAGCAAATTTTGTAATGTAGTACTTGGTATTTTTTTTCGTAAATCCTTTGTTTTTTAAAATGTCTATCAATTTAAATTATTTGAAGTGGTGCAGCAAATTCTGACCAATCGTTTGAGCCTGTGTCCTGACTCCAAATAGCAGGAATAGATGTTCCCAGGGGCAGTGTAGCTTTTCATGAGGGGTCTTAAGCACCCAATAAAAGATATTGAGGTCCGGCGGATTAAGAAGGACAAATGCGTAGGGTTTCTATTTCCCGGTTGCATGTTTTATTTTGATGACAAATTGTGAAATAATTAACATGATAAAATTGAAGTAAAATGCGTAAAATTGTTGGGAATTTTGTTCAATTTTGGCAACAGTTCCTGATTCTTTTTTTCGAAATTTACAGTGTTGTCCCTCAAAGTGAAAATTTTCCTGGAAATTGAAGAAAATTTCAAGAAACTGAAGGAAATTCCACGAAAAATGCAAAGAAAAATTATTGATTTCCTCAGCATTGATGAAAAGTTTGCAGAAAGTTAAAGAAAATTTCTGCAAATTTCCTGAAAATGAAGAAAACTCAGTGAGATTTTTGATAAAAGGCTAAAGATTGTTTATCCAAAAGTGAAGATTTTGGGGTCAAAAATTGAAGATTTTCGGGTTAAAATGAAAGATGTTTAGTCCAAATTAGAGGATTTTGGGTGCAAATTGTTTTGGTCCAAAACTAACGATAACTCGGTCGATACAATTACAAAAAATGCCAACTTCTGTTTTCACGCATGCTTCATTTGATATTTTAATTAATTATGTTCATAGATTTGACAAAATTTGGGTGCTATGATAAAAAAAATTCCCCCTTAGACACGCCACTGGATGTTCCTATAATTTTCAAGATTATGGGGAACAAATCTTAGATTTTAAAGAATAATATATACATTTTGAGCTGTTCGACCAGTTATATGATGCATCGCAGCATAACGAATATACCATGAATTAAAAACTTTGATTAACCGTAATTCAAAAACTGAAATTGTTAAAACAAGAAAAATGATCTGCTCAGGTTGCTATACTTCTTGGACCATTCGACAATTCACCATATAGAAAATGTGGTACATGTCTATACAGGTATTTATATTCCAGTACATATCGTGAAAAAAGCTTCAATTTCACTTTTGCCCGTCAAGCTCCGTTACAAATTGACCATTTTTACAGCTTTTTGCTTCTTGTCGTATTAATAGGCAAATCAATATGTATGACTGACTATTTTCTTGTAAAAACGTGTTCTTTTTTATTTTTTTATTATACAGCACGATTATTTGAATGGGTGATATTGTTAATGGGTGTTTTTTTTCTTTGCGTCCAAGTCTACCACCAGCCAACATCTAAAAGATAATCGCATAGTTTTCAAAAAAATTTAAGGAACGAAATAAAAAATAATAATAAAAGAAAAATGTTCATACGTCACAAATTTTGAATATGTCGCAAAAACTCAAACTTTGATTGGTCCTTGGAATTAAATATCATGTTTTACCGATAATTATGTGGTAATTTGACAAAGAAGAAGAGAAAACTTCCACATGCTGCAAGAACAATGCAGTTGGGATGATAGGGGAAGGGATGGAACGTGGGGAGGATTAACCCTGGAGCAAAATTTTGGCAGTTTTAGTTTAAATAATTTCCACATTTTACCTCCCAACAGGAAAAAAAGCATACATCCGAGAAGGCGAAATCCTCTCGAGGGGGAATTTTTCCGTCCCCGCTTCCTACGCCTCCAGTTTATTTTTAAATTTGAAAAAAGATCTATTAGCTTTTAGGTTATGGCTGTAGATCAGTTTTATTAGTTGTTGATTTAAGAAATATTTGTGGTGTATGACTGCACAAACAGAACAACTCAATTTTTTTGTATTTTCTGAAATTTCTTTCCTTAAATTTAAAACAATGAAAATCATGATAATATATATTCTTGCTAGAATTTGATTGGGGGTATACGATAAATAAAGACGCATACAGTTTTGGCCATAATTTGCAGCATCTGTTCAAAGAATAATGATAGAAATAACAGGAAATAGATTTACAAAAGAAAATATCACACTTTGACCTGTAATACAGTACAAAATTTGCATAAAATATGCAAATTGATGCTTGAAATGTAAAACCTCTGTAACAGGTTAAAAGGTCTATATAGACATGTAAAGCACAAAGGCAATATCTACTAAATTGATTCAAAATCCATTAAACTGTTGAATAATCATGAAAAGAATTTCCTTTCAAATTCCCAGTGTTCTTCTTAAAGAAATCCTTAGTTCCCACTTTACACAAAGGGACCTTTTTGATACAGAATAATCAACTTTTCTGAGTGAGGCCACAGCCCCCAGCGAGTATCAAAACAAGACCCTACACATGCAAAAGCGGATAGAACTTATACAAAAAAATCCTGATCAATCGATTGTTATTTTCTTATGTAAATTCTGTCCATCATAGGTATTGAAATAGTGCACATTCAGTAATTTCTGAACAAAAGTCTTTTGAATCTCCCCAATCAAATTCCTGTTTGCAGTGCAGCAGTGCAGAACATTCTCATCAAGGAGCCAAAGTCAAATATCTTAAAAACCCATCATAAAATGTTATTCCATTCTCAAGATATCCAAGTTGTAACATCTCGCTGCAATTGTGTATAATTTTGTGTTGAAATCATGCCAATGAAGGAATTGCCTATATGTATACTGGCACGTGTGCTGGCACATGTGCTGGCATTATAATGTATTTCCTGAGAATTATTCTTTTTGATTTTTTTTCTTCCAAAATGCTTTGACATGAAGTTCTAAGGGCTTGAATTATTAATATCGTATACAACTTTAATGATTTGGCTATCTTTTTGTTTTTTGTTTCTTTTTAGAAACTTAATTGTTTGGCTGTATAATATGTCATTTAATTTAATTCAGGCCTTTTTCAAATGATGGAAAATATCAAGAAGTACAAAACATTTTTCTGCTCACGTGCGTGATATTTTTCAAGTGTTTCTTGAAATCATTTAAACATTTTTTACACCTCACAGAAATCCACTGCTTCCGCCAAGTAATTACATTTAAAAAAACTTAATTTAGCTTTTATAAAACTGATAGAAGAAAATTATACAATTTTGCGCAAAACTAGATGAATTTTATCCTCATTCTATGGGACTGATTTTTACTTCGACTATTCGAAGAATAGTAGAGATATTCTACTGCCTGCGGCGTCGGCGTCGGCGTCCGATAACATTTTGGTTAAAGTTTTTATAACTTCAGTTATGAATGGTGTACATTCATGTGACTTGGCATAGGGATAGAGGACATGGGTACTGTTCAAATGAGCATGATTGGGGGTTGTGTGTGCATACTAATTAGAATATTTGCATAACAATGAAAGTATTTGTTAGGTTAAAGTTTTGGTTTTAAAGTTTTTGGGCAAAATTTTCATAACTTATGAATGGTGTACATTCATGTGACTTGGCATAGGGGTAGAGGACATGGGTACTGTTCAAATGAGCATTATTGGGGGTTATGGGTGCATACTAATTAACTTATTTGCATAACAATGAAAGTATTTATCAGGTTAAAGTTTTGGTTAAAGTTTTCATAACTTAAGTTATGAATGGTGTACACTCATGTAACTTGGCATACGGGTACTGTTTAAGTGAGCATGATTAGGAGTTGTGTGTACATACTAATTAGCTTATTGGAATAACAATGAAAATATTTGTATCTATGATATTTCTTAAATTAAAGTTGGAGTGGGGATGTTGTTTGCACAAATGATCAAATATGTGAAGAGCATTGTCTACACTTATTGTTGAGGTGAAGTGTGCATATTAATTAGGTTATTATGCATAACAATAGACTTTCGTACAAAATGTTTAAAATTTATGAGTGCATAACTTAAGTTAATGACATACATTCATGTAACTTGGCACAGGGGTAGAGGACATGGGTACTGTTCAAATAAGCATGATTGGGGGTTGTGTGTGCATACTGATTTGCTTATTTGCATAACAGTGAAAATATTTATATCTATGATATCATTTAAATTAAAGTAGGAGTGGGGATTTTGTTTACACAAATGATCATATATGTGAAGACCATTGTCTACACTCAATGGTGAGGTGTAATGTGCATATTGATTAGGTTATTTGCGTAACAATAGATTTTCGAATAAGATACTTAACCTTAGATAATGACTTTGTTCTTATTACAGAGGTAGAGAACATGTGTACTGTTCAAATGAGCATGATTTGGGGTTGTGTGTGCATACTAATTAGCTTATTTGCATAACAATGAAAATAATTGTATCTATGACATCTCTTAGATTAACGTGGGAGTGGGGATTTTGTTGTACACAAATGATCATATACTGATGTGAAGATCATTGTCTACACTCAATGGTGAGGTGTAGTGTGCATACTGTATTAAGTAGGTTATTTGCATAACAATAGATTTGCGTACAAAATATTTAACCCGAGATGATAACTTGGTATTTGGTTCAGTGGTAGAGCGCGTTGGTACTGTTCAGTTGAACATGATTGGGGGATTGTGTGTGCATAATAATTAGCCTATTTGCATAGCAATGAACTATTTGTATATGTGTTATCTCTTGAATTAATGTGAGTATGATGATTTTGCTTAAACAAATGATCATACAGTATATGTGAAGAGCATTGTTCACAATTAATGGTGAGGTATAAGGTGCATTAGCTGCAATATATTTGACCTGAGATCAAAAATATATGGCTTATGACTTACTAACATTACATTTCTAGTTTTGTTATGATATTGGTAGTCCTTACATGAATAGCAATCAAAATGTTTGTCTTGCCATGAATAAAGAAGCAAATAAAATTGTCCTCGCTACTAAAGAATGTTAAATTAGGGGTTTGATCAATATACACAATAAGCAGAATGTGGGGTAGAAGATGACATGATGAGCAAGTAGCTGAAGGAATTAGGATGAGGTCATGTGGGACATGGTAGAATTGTATGTAGGGCAGGGTGCGGTGGGATGTTGGTCAGGTTGTGTTGCATGTTAGGCAGGGTGGATTGGCATGTAGAACAGGGTGGGTTGGCATGTGGAACAGGGTGGGTCGACATGTGGGACAGGGCGGAATGATGGCATGTGGTGGGATGTCATCTGGATTTTAATTGTGGTGGCATGTGGGTCATGCAAGTGGTGGAATGACATACAGTATCTGGTTTTCAGGTGTGATTGCATGGAGTATAGACGTAGGACGACATTTGGAGCAGGTTGGGATGGAATGTGGGACAGTCTGGAATAAGTATTATTAGCGCTGCAAGGGATTTGTATCGTTTCCAATGTCCAGTTTGTCATACGTTAAGCAATATTGTTTCACATAATTTTGCTTTAATGTTATTGTACATTTTTTATGCTGCTTGACTTTGCTTGACACACATATTTTCTTAAATTGGAAGTTGTATTACAATGCAGGACGTAGTTCTGGGAATGTGTAGGTGCTGGGGGGTGGTATAGGTTGGAAATGGGCATGAATGACATTCTTTCATTGACATTGGCAAGTCAGGGCCTCCCCTTTCTTTGTAAATACTTTGATAGAGCTAAAAGAGGTGTTGTAGTTATAAAGACTGCTAGGTTTTACATGTTTTCTGAGTTACTGGGTGAGGTAACCTTGAGCCCTTTTTTGTTTTAAAATATTTTGGAAAGCTAAAAGATATTTTGAAGCTTGTAGTGCAATTGAAAATGTAAGTACATTTTTCAAAGCTCAAGTAATTTGAAATTATCTGCCACTGTTACTCTATTTTTGTATATATTTCCTTCTATAAGCCCATTCTCTATACTAGCTTTGAATAGTCGAGCATACTGTCCTTCCGACAGTTCTAATTAACGTAATAATCATGGCCAAAAATGCAATGCAAAATGGTCATGAAAAGATATTGATATACAACCATAGAGCCTATAGGCCTACATAGAGTGTTGCGTATTTGATAAACAATTGTAAACAATAATAAATTATTATTGTTAGATCATGCTACATAGACGGGATTTGCATACCGAATGTGTGTGTGGGGAGCGAGCGTTAAAATTGTGAAAATTCATGCTAATATACAAACAATGATACCATGTAAAAGATTTAAATCTGAAAAAGGTGGGGGTGGGGTTGGGTGGGAGTAAGGGCCCATTTCTCCTCCCAAATCCCGTCTATGCTATAACATTTATTTAAAAAAAAGGCATTACCTTTCCCAAAGAGCTTGATTTGTTCCGCGTGGTCACTCGACAGATGTCTTCGAAGTCCATGCATGATTAAATCCACAACAAAAAACATCAACATTTCCCGCGTCTTTTGCCTTTTAAACTTCCTTTCTTTCATTCATTGACATTGCCCCAGCCTGATAGACAGCAACACATCCATGAAGTGCCATGATCATATCCAGAACAAACAAAATCAAAATTTCCTGCGTCTTCAAATTTCAAACTTCTTTTCCTGAAGGCATTTTTTAAATGGCAGCTCCCTGCATTGACATATCAGCCCGGCAGACAGCATGACGCCCCTGAACAGTAGAAAAGGGTTAAAATCATAGGAAAATGGTAAAAATCGCTTAATATATCTGCCAGGGTATTTCATTTATGCTTTTTAATTTTTCCATGCTGTGTCTTTATTCCATTATCTAACGCTTACAAAATAAAACACTTTACTGATTTAGGTTTAAAGTGAAATCCTAGCAGGCCTATAGCGGAATTTTTGTGTTAACAATGAAATTTTAGTCAAAGAATAAACAAATATGGAAAATATTGATCTAAATAACACTTACTTAATCAAACTTAAATCTAATTTACCAAATCAGATAAATACTTTTCCGTGAAAATTATGCAATTTTGTGCCAAACTTGCTAAATCTTGAATGAATTTTTCCTTACTACTGTACTGTTTCCATTATTGTATTGTAAAGGTACATGGGGAAAAAGAGGCAGCATTTATATCTAAAATCCACTAAAAAACTTGAAAAGGCAAAATGAAGTATATCAAACTCGCTTAAAAATTGACCATTTTATACAGTTCTCTGAATAATTTCATGCCAATAGGCAAACAGGCAAATATGCAAATTTGTGTGATGTATGAACGGGATAGTCATATTTTCTTATATAGAATATTGTTTTTTAACCCTCTGCCATTTCTCTTTGAAAACGGGAAGATAATTCTAGTGAAGAGGATTTGATCTTTCCCATACCCCCAACCAGCCTCAAGCTGGGTAAGACAATTTGAATCATTCAAGGTCTGAATTTACAGATTGAAGGAAAGAAAAACCAGAAACCAGAAGTATCTTTCTGTTCATACCTCATATTTTTTCAATGTTAAAAATCCAAACTTTGATTACTTGAAAACTACATATGCTATTATCAAAACTCGCAGACACACTCAGAATTCAATGCTCTTTTCAGTACGTGGTTGAACATAGACTTTTAAACCTGTCTATAGTACTCGAATACAATTGGGGGAAAAGTATGCAGCCCAGGAGAATCGCTGCGTTATACAAGTATAAAGTGCTGAATAGTAATTACTGTTTTGACATACTAGTGACGAGTGTGTAGGGATCAACTTTAAACTGTCAAAAGCTTTTTAGTTTTCGTTTGGACGAAGGCAGTTGTCAAGCAAGTTTACCTTATATGAAAGACGACTTTAAAAGAAACAAAATGGTGCAGAAAACATTCAAATATCTTATTCCGTTAAGCAGTTACGGATATATTCATATGTAAAGCTCTGTCAATTATGTGTGTAAATGACGATATTGTATAGTAAGTCAGTTTTCTGAAACTTTTCATCAATTTCTGGAATATGTTTCAACCATTCTATTAAATTTTCCAATGTTATGTTAATAATCTATCAATTTTATCAATTAGGAAGAAAGCATGCAAATGTTGAATCCTTTCAGGTGGCTGGATGGCGACGGAGGGACGGCAGTGCGCCCCTGTTTCCTAGGATGGCCCCCGGTTTGGTGGGCTTGGCCCCTCCTGACATTTTTACCAGGCTCCGCCCCTGGTCATTACTAGTCTGATTTTAGTCGTTTCTACACAAGCAGACACAAAGTAACTTTAAACTTGAAATTACTCCTTATCGGAATAAGGTTTTTAATGTTTTGTGCAACATTTTTTTGTTCTGTAGGTTTTCTTTCATATAAGATGATCTGCATGATCCATGAACTGCCATCCTTGATCGCATATTATATTTCATATGCATCTTTTCATCGCTTTTATAATTATAATAAATTGGCTAAACTATAAATAACCAACAAATGGCACAAACACGAAACACAGATATTTGTAAGTCATAATTTGCATTCAAACATTGCTATTGCGCATTCGTCATTGTTCGCCACTATACATTCGTCGTTATGTATTAAAGGCAATTTGTCAGCAATCGTTAATAAATCAAAATTATACTTTTTATAGTTTGTCAAACTTCTTTCATGAAAAAAAAAATGAATAAAAATGGTAAATAATTTTTAGATTATATATGCATAATAAACAGGCCCGTAACCAATATGCGGCACGGGGCCATTCCCCTGTATGTGTCACCTTGCGAAAAATCAAACGAATAGATATAACACATTTTGTTTGTTTGTTTGTACATAATCCTCCCTTACGGAAACTCGGCAAGACTCCTATATGGAGCATAGACGCCAAGCTATAGCCTGCATAGCAGATGCCAGTCTCGTGCGACCGGGACGGAAGTGGATGAACACCGGGTTTTCACCCTACTCTTTTCGAGAAGTGTTCAGAAAACCAGGTAGGGTGTGACTGTCCTACCATCGGGACCGACGGCCTAAGGTTCGCTCCGAAAAACGGCAAGCACCATTCAACCATTGCCACTTTTCTCAACAGCTGAATGAGGAGCAGGAGCTGCAAACGACGTACTTCCGCTTTGATGATCAGCGTATCTGTGTGCATAGCTGTGGAAAAACTAGTTAGACCTGTCCCAGGCTTAAGCCGGGTACCTCCAGCATCTCAGTCGTGTGCTCTACCAACTGAGCTACCTGACTCCTATGTCCACATGGGTATAAGCATAATCTGCCAAAGTGCCCCCTCGTAAATTCCTTCTGTCCCGCCCCTCCCCGCCCCCAACAAAAAGTCCTGGTCACGGGCCTAATAATAACAAATACATTAAGCATTAGTTACCTTTTTGGAGGTTGATTTTCCCATCTGATAGCCGGACAGCAAGTTTCAAGACATCGCTAAAGTGCCATGATCACATCCAGAATAAAAAGAAATCAAAATTTCTCGCATTTTTTGCATTAAACTGCCTTTTCTGCATTAATTGACATTGTCCCAGCTTGACATGTGTTACTCGCAAGACGTCTCTGAAAAGGGCAAACAATAGAGAAGCTGTTAACTGATTTTACAGAGAATCTGCGTTTTTTATTTATGCTCACGACTTTTTTTTTCGTTTAACATAACATAACACAACAAGATTGATTACGGGCTAAGAAGGGTTAGTCACCCCATAAAAAGCCCAAACTGACACCGCCACCACCACAAAAATCGAAGACGCCCAGATTTAGTAAAGAACTTATCAATGTTGACTTTCAAATTGTGAACAGAATTGGAGCTAACTACCCACTCAGACAAACCATATCACCCATTAACTGATTAACAAGTCTTTGCGAAAAACTAAAACGCCGAATATCTATCCGTGAGAACGCTTTGGCGGAAGTCAATGCATCACTACCAGATAGGAATTTAAAAGCCTGAATCATATCGCAACGTACTCTTCTCAACTCGAGCGTGATCAAACCAAGAATTCGCATCCTAGATTTAAGAGAGATTCCTTACTTCGGGAATAAGTAATCAGTTGTATTAGTTCATGTCTTATTTCACTATACGCTCAGAAAAATAAGTAATTGATTGATTTAGATCTGAGGTGAAAATTATTGTGCAAATGAGGTGAAAATTTTGTGCAAACCTGGATAAATAATTTGGGTAGGACTGTTAATAATTTGTCTGTCTGTTATTCCAGGATTTTTTAAATAGGTTGGGGAAAGGAAAGCCAACCCGGACTGTCAGAAGAATTAAAAGCTGTACCATTAAAGATTGTTGCATATTTTAGGCTATTTTAAGTATTAATTAACAATTATTGACATTAAATGTCAATAATTGGTAATTAATACTTAAACTTTTAAGATTAGAGAAATAAGCATAAATAAACATGGTGACTCATTCTTTCTGAAATTATATGCTATAAAATAAATTAGTCAAGCATTATTTACCTTTTTCGAAGAGGTTAATTTTCCCCGCCTGATAGACAACAAGGTTTTAAGGCGTCTCCGAAGTCCCATTGATCAAATCCAGAATAACAAATATTCAAAATTCCCGCGTCATTTGCCTTTGTTGCAATTTCGTTGACATTTGACACATACAATCGCGATCCCATGTAATCTTATTCAATGTGTTCAATGGGCGCTAGATTGAAAAGTGAGGACACAATTATCCAGAGACTCACAAATATTCAGCAAAGCTTTTTGATCGTCGTGGAGCTTCGAAACTTCTCTAACACCAATTCCATACGAAATATAGCTATTTGAGATCCATAAGCATATAATTCTATCACTTCGGGAGGTAAAGCAGGTCAATAAATATTTAAAAATTCACCAAAAGACTCCCTGACATAATGGTCTAGTCCACCTTTAATTGTTCTTTCTTTCCTATTTTCAAACATCTTTTGTCAGAAAGCTCATTTTGGGGATTAAACGAATCGGTTCGCTGCCCACCTGCCCACTTGCACTGTTGCATCGGCTTTACCCGAAGTACGGTAGCCGGAAAGGTTGTAACCCCATCACATATACCTGTCAGCGCACATACATTTACAAGAAATAGCTGCTCTGCATGCACCTTTAACCTTCCGTCACCTTACCAAGGCATAATTGCCAATGGCAATTACACAATTTATATATATATATATATATATATATATATATATATATATATATATATATATATATATATATATATATATATATATATATATATATATATATATATATATATATATATATATATATTATATATATATATGAGTAACAGACAAATTATATGCATCTTCAAATTAACAGAATACATTTTTTGATCTTTGTCTTGTGTCTAATCTGTAAATTATTGCATAGAAAAGGAGAAAACTGAAATGTGATACTAATAAAATGTTTTCCCCAAAACATTATTTTCAACATGAATCAGAAAAATTTGTGATAAAGCAACATAAATGTGTACAACAAGATACCATAAGAAAAACCTTTGAAAACAAAAAGAAAATGATAATTAGAAGAAAATGAAAAGAAAGAAGAAATTATAGGATTAGGCAATTACACACTTGCACAATTTCATTACTGAAGGTTAATCTTGATATGTCAATACCAATACATTTTGTTTGTACCTTTTTTCTTTTTTTTAAGAAATACGTTTTTTGTTTTTTTATACTCAAGTGAGTTTCAGAGTTTGACTCCTGAGGTGGAGATGTACAATTATTTTTTTCCTTGTTCTTACATACTTTTGTTTGAAATGATTATTTTTTCTTGTGCTATATCTAACATTGGATGACAATGAAAAAAAGATTTGTTGGTTCTCTGGTAATGATATATGATAAGCTTTAAACATAAATACTCCTGTATTGAAGTCTATAATATGTGATAATCTTAATGTTTTTAATTTGTAGAAAAGTTTGTTAGTATGGTCTAAATAATTAGCAACATACAATACGAATAATCTTCTTTTGTTTTAAGAATAATGGAATTTGAACAAGTAATTCGATATAATTACTATGACTCAAAGATCCTCGCTCTAAAATATAAACACTGACTCACAGATAAACAGAACAAAAAGTGTATTAGTGGGGAGGAGGCGAGTGGTGGGGGTGCATGCATGATTGGGTACAGGGAAACCCTTTTAATGTTTGTTTTAATTTTCACAAAGTTTCCGTCAATTTTGGGATATTTCCTTCAATATTTAAGAAATTATCTTCAATTTTGGGGAAATTTTCTTCATTCTGCCGAAGTTTCCTTCTTTTTCGGAAAATTTTCATAATTTTCGGGATATTTTTTTACAATATTTAAGAAATTTTCTTCAATTTTCGGAAAATTTCCTTCATTGTGCGAAAATTTTCTCTTATTTATGACAATTATTTTTCAAATTTCGGGAATTTGTCTTCAATTGTTGTAAAATTTCCTTCATTTTGGGGATAATTTTATTGAGGAAGTTTTCTTCAATTTTTGGTTCATTTCCTTTATTCTGCAGAAATTTCCTTCACTTTGGGGAAACTTCTGTCGTTTTCAGGATATTTTCTTCAATATTAAAAAAAATTTCTTCGATTTTCAGAAGATTTTTTTCATCCTGCGGAAGTTTTCTTCAATTTCTAATAATTATTTTTGCAAATTTCAGGATTTTTTTTTTCAATTTTCATGAAATTTCCTTCATTTTGGGGATATTTTCTTCAATATTAAGGAAGTTTTCAATTTTTTGGAAATTTCCTTCATTCTGCTGAAGTTCCTTCGTTTTTGGAATTTCCGTCAAATTTCCGTCATTTTCGAGATATTTTTTTTTGATTTAAGAAATGTTCTTCTAAATTTCGGAAGATTTCCTTCATTCTGCATAAGTTTTCTTCAATTTTTGTGACATTTCCTTTATTTGGGGGATATTTTTTTTAATATTTAGGAAGTTTTTCTTCAATTTTTGGGAATTTCCCTT
>JAIGNY010001695.1:307500-315000 GCA_020152595.1 Chiridota heheva | reverse complement strand
CCTACAAATTTTCACGTTTACCATTCGTGCCAAGCTCGACTACGGCAATATTGTCTATTGTGCCGCTCATAACTCTGACCTCAACCACATCAACACCATCCAAAATAAAGCCCTCAGGCTTTGCTTGGATGCTTACAGGACCTCCCCCATCACCAGCCTTCACATTGAAACCAACAAGCCCCCCTTCGTTCTAAGGTGTAGTAGCTTAGCCTTTCCTATGCTTTTAGAGCCCTCACCAACACCCAAAACCCTGTCTACAACCTCATAAGGATTACCAATTTCTCCACCCTGTTTGATAAGACTAAAACGCTATCCCCTCCCTTCAGCTTGCGCATCACACCCGACCTCCACCATCTCGGCATTAACCACGCCGCTCTTGGCACCTTCTCCTGGCCCACTTTTCCTCCCTGTGCCACACCCCCTCCCCTCCATCCGCCTGGGCCTCTCCACTCATCACAAAGCCCAAACCCACCACAACCTCTCATCAACCTCCACAACCAAATCAAAGACCAACTCTCAAACTACACCTCCATCTATACTGATGTCTGCAAAGAAGGCGACAAGACAGCCGCTGCTGCTGTCATCCAAGACATCACCCTCAGTTGCAGGCATCCCAACTACTATTCCATCTTCTTGGCTGAGGCCAGGGCCATCCTCCTCACCCTCAACTATATTGAGTACTCCCCACTCAGATACTTTGCCATCTTCTCACACTTCCAAGTCTGTCCTTACTTCTTTAAGTGGGATAACCCCACATCCTAAATACCTCCCCCCCACCCTCCCAATGCAGGAAAAGTATTATTTTCTTCTGGATACCCAGCCATGGCGCCATGTAGCGTTGCACGGTACTGATGCAAATGAGTATTGTTAGTACCAATGCAAATGGTACCGATAATACCGAAATATAATGGTATTTTTACAGGTGACTACCCAAAAGTGGCAAATATGAAATATAACTTACAGTACCATGAAATTGTACACCAAAAGAAATTCCCACATTACATGGGGCTTCCGTTTTTAAACATTAAAACATAAAACAAACATCTGATCTTTAAGTTAATAAGATCAAACTAATCGCTCAATTACACTTCCAGAATCTCTGACATTCAGTTTGTTAACACAAGTTTGCAACTTGTGTTCAGTTTATTCAACTCTAAAGCGACACACTTATATTTCTATTCAGACACATACATTTGTTACAGGGGGTAAATATATTTTTCAACACTAATCACGTCCGTATTTTAACAGAATTTACTCCATTGTAATAATATGCAAGCCTTGCAGTGACTTGTGAAGGTGCATAATTGGCCAAAAGTTTTCTATTTTCAACCGTCAGTATTTCCCAAATGAGCAAGAACAGCACAGTATATGTAACGTCAGGCCTACACTGGGCAAAATGAAAAGAAAAAAAAAATACTGATTGATTTCTCAACATTATTTTCCAAATTCTTAGTCTGGTCATGCCTTTTAGGGCTTTTGATATTAAGTACAATAAACATCAATATTGAAATCCCCAATGGGTCGAAAACCTCTGTGATTCTGTTCACAACTGACTTGGGACTGTTTTGTACACAAATCAACACTAACTGTACTGTACACATTGCAGCTTGTACACTCCAGTAGCAATGAGTTACGGCGAAGTCCAATGAAACTTTTGAAAACTTACCTTAAATGAGGTTAAAACCATAAACAAATGGATGGATTACAGAAATTCCACATCCAAGTGGCAAAGTAACTCCCAGATTTGAAATTTTAAGCCATCAAAGGACCAAAATGAAAGTTTAGAAGAGCTTTAAAATGGTGTCTGGAACAAAAAAAATGTTTGCTGTGACATTGTGCAATACTGGTCTATGGGCCAGGGTTGGTATATTAGTTGGCATATTAGTTGGTATATTGGAGTTCAAGTTGATTACAGTTTGGCTTTGATACTGTAGCTTAATTTGGCTTTGTTTTTTCGAACTGATTTGGCTTTTTTCCCACTTGGAACGATCTTGACATATTAGTTCTTTATTCAAGTTTTGTTTGGAAAAAAATAGTTGCTGATTGTGAGGAAAATTTTCATTATGTGACTTGCAGAATATTATTTTAAAGGTAAGTTTGACATGATGAGGAAAGAGGAATATTTTCTTTCTTTTAACCTGCCCTTTCATGTCGAAAGGGAAAATTTACACTCGAAATGTTCAACACTGTTGTGAATTTACAACATTTATTTATTGACTGAAGCGATTGTTAGACGAAAGTGAATGCAGCTTTCTTTTCAAAAGAATTTAAATATATAATCTTGTGAAATTTTCTTGTTACGATAGTACTAAATACAGGCATATTTCAAGGCAGTTGGACCTAGAAAGTTTACAAAAGTTATAATCGGTACTTTCCCGCTCTGTACTAATGTTAACCTATATTGCATATTCATGAAAGTAGTGTAGTGTAGGCCAGCTCTTATTCAAAGTTCGAGGAATGGCGGGAATATTTACGAACTTCGCAAGTTTTGCAACCATGTCTTTCCATAAATATTATGTTCTTTTAAAATTTTGAGGTGATGTACCATGTTCAAATACATATATATTTATAATTTTTTTTATATAAAAGGTAACTTTTATAACTTATTCTTGCAAGTACTGATACTGACAGTACTCGGCGGTACTTCGGTGTTTTTCATTTGGTGGTATAGTACCGTACCGGCACCGTAAAGTACCGGTACTTTTCTTAGTAGCGGTATACCATGCAACGTTCATCCTCGACAACGACAGAGCTGATTCAGCCGCTAAGATTTCCCTCAACCTCCCCTCTTTTCCAAACCCCCTTCTGACATCAAACCGCGTATTGCTTCCCTTGACCGCTGCACAACCTCATGGGACTCCCAAATTGATATCAAACTCCACAACATCCAGCCCACCATTCCAACCAAACCCACCATCCACAATCTCTGCCGTATCGACAACGTCCACATTACCTGCCTTAAGAGTAGGTCACACCCACCTCACTCACTCCCACCTCCTTACTGGCTCCCCACCCCTCTGCAACAATTGCCATTTCCCCCTTACAGTCCACTACGTCCTCGTTGCCTGCCCCTGTACAACCTTCCCAAAGCTTCCCTAACCCCTCGCAACTCCATAGCCAAGCTCTTCCAGAAAAAAAAACCCTGATAAAATTATCTTCTTTCTTCATCATACCTCCCTCTACATTCATATTTAGTCCTCCTCTCCCAGCACCCTCTCTACCTACATTTACCCCTTTCATACACCCCTGCACTTCCTCTTTCAATCCCAGCTTCCTAGCTTTTAAACCTGTACTTCTCTGAGACTCATTTTTTTTCTTCCTACCTCTGGAATGATCAAACCTCTCAGGCACAATTTGACCTTTGTTGTCGTGGTGTCGTTAAGCTCTCATCAAACAAACGAACAAACGAACGAACGAACAAACACTCTTTCTTTGGGAGCTTATCTTGTCTACAAGGACTACTATAGTGTATTAGTGACTGGATGTACACGTGTATAGTCTTCTTTTACTCTTGAGAATTTTTGTTCAAAGATAAGGCGAGTTTTAAACTTGGATATCTCCTTAACGGAATAAGATTTGTGAACTTTCTGCACCAGTTTGTTTCCTTTAATGTCCTCTTTCATATAAGATAAGCTTGCTTGACCCGTGAACTAATCCTTTTTAAGTTCTACTTAGTTGTGTGGTGTGCGTACGACACACTTGGAACTAAGGACACACGGTAAGAGATACGTACGTGCAAACGCAAACATGCTTCACAAAAAAATTGGGCTGCCATCCAAAAAAGTGTCAATTATTTGTGAACGCTCATGTATTTCGGTTTGTGCTTCCGATCAAAGATGGAAGCATGTTACATTGTTTTGGTTAAACAAATCTTTTTTTAACACTCTTTTTTTTAAAGCAAAAACTTTGTGTTCCAAATGGCCTATCATGAATTTTCTTTGATGGATTACTAAAGAAGGATTCAAATTCTGTATGGTAGGATTTTTAGACGAAAGTAAAAACTTTTCATATTTCAAATGTGCAACTTTTTTGGACGTCTGTTGTAGCCCATTGACTTTTGCTTCAATGTGTGGTTCTATTTTTTCAATACACATGCGTTCATGCCCAAATCAGGGTCACTTTGTGATTTGGGCATGAATATTCGTGCTAGTTAAGACTTAAATTTTAAAACAGCTGTTTGTTTGCAGCCCCTATCAAATTAATTGAGACAACTAATTGATAACATAACATAACAAGATTATGGGCTAAGAAGGGTTAGTCACCCCATAAAAAGCCCAAACTTACACCACCAAAAAAAAAAAAAGATGAAAAATCAAAGACGCCCACAGTTAGTAAAGAACTTATCAATGTTGACCTTGAAATTGTGAACAGAATTGGAGCTAACTACCCACTCAGGCAAACCATTCCACTCATTAACAACTCTTTAACATAAATGACCAAATAAAACAATAAATGACTAAAATAATAAATGACCAAATAAAACAATAAATGACCAAAACAATAAATGACCAATTTAAACAATAAATGACCAAATAAAACAATAAATGACCAAATAAAACAATAAATGACCAAAACAATAAATGACCAATTTAAACAATAAATGACCAAATAAAACAGTAAATGACCAAAACAATAAATGACCAAAACAATAAATGACCAAAACAATAAATGACCAAAACAATAAATGACCAAAACAATAAATGACCAAATAAAACAATAAATGACCAAAACAATAAATGACCAAAACAATAAATGACCAAAACAATAAATGACCAAAACAATAAATGACCAAATAAAACAATAAATGACCAAAACAATAAATGACCAAAACAATAAATGACCAAAACAATAAATGACCAAAACAATAAATGACCAAAACAATAAATGACCAAAACAATAAATGACCAAAACAATAAATGACCAAAACAATAAATGACCAAATAAAACAATAAATGACCAAATAAAACAATAAATGACTAAAATAATAAATGACCAAATAAAACAATAAATGACCAAAACAATAAATGACCAATTTAAACAATAAATGACCAAATAAAACAGTAAATGACCAAATAAAACAATAAATGACCAAAACAATAAATGACCAAAACAATAAATGACCAAAACAATAAATGACCAAAACAATAATTGACCAAATAAAACAAAAAATGACCAAATGATAAATGACCAAATGACAATCAAAATATTGTTGGAAGGGTATTTTCACCCCAAGTTCAAGATTTGTTTGTGATCAGATGTAAATAGTGTGATTTACCTTAATTTTGGTAATAAAAAAAACGAATGGGAAATGCCATTTTTAAGGCCTCAAAAGGTATCTCAATTTTTCCCTATTTGTGCACCCAAGGAGGCACGTTTTTGAACATTTTTTACAAAGAATTTATTGTTAAGGAATTTATCTTGTTAAGGAATTTGAAGAGTTTCAGGACCAGGGATACAAAAATTCTTAAATAAGAATTAAAACCATTTTATCGAGCAGAATGGAGGCTTCCGTGATTTGTCTCAATAATTTATCCGTGCCCATAAGTACTGGAAGTTTGTGTTTCGTATGCCACATATGTAGTTTACTCCACTGCATGAGCATAGATCTGAGATAAACATCTCACTTGTTTCAGAGCACTACCATGGCAAACATAATCAGATGTTTATCTGACAAAAGCATGTCATGAATACTGTATGTTTTGCATGCGTATTTTCAAAAAAGTAAAAAGTACATGCACGGATTTTACAGGTTTATCTTGTTTCACAATTTTATTTGAATTTTTTTTCTGTGGATATTTGTGTCCAACTTCTACTTCTACAACTGCAAGACTGTGCAAATTGGGTATCTACTTTGGGACATTGGTTCCCAAACTGGAAAGTTTGCAACCTTTTTCATATAAATTGAGCATTGTTCTTCTAGTTGGCTATTGCATGATATTTTAGCCACAACACATTTTCATCAAAGGATATGAATAAAACAAATATATTCTTCATATTGTTTGATACAGTCAAACTTTATACACCTGTAATTATCACCCGCATCCGCCTCGGCCACTCCTCTCTCACTCACTCCCATCTCTTATCCGGCTCCTCTACCCCTCTGTGCCCCACTTGTAACACCGATCTCTCCATCAAGCATATCTTCGTAACCTGTCCCTTACACCAGAACTCCAGATTTCTTTTCTCTTCACTATCCTCAATCTCGGACCTTTTCGAAAAAAATTCTTCCTCAAACATCATCAACTTCCTCCGCGACAACAACCTCTTCCACCACATTTAACTTCCCCCCTTTCTACACCTAACCTTACCTACCTTCTTTTTTTTTTTCTTCTGTTTTTCCCCCTTTTCTCCCTTACAAACCTTCTTTTCCTCACTATCCTAAATCTTACACCATAATTTATTAAAACCCTCTTGGCACATTTGATTCCCACTGTCACGGTGCCAATAAACATCACCAAACCAAACCATGTAATTATCACATGACTATTTTATTTTTCATTTCAGGGGCAAGGGAATTCAACAAGAGGTATCTCCTCACTGTAAATATTAGATACCTAACCCAGCAGAAATCATCACACCATGTTAGAAGGCTTAGCAGCATGGGTTCTTAACACATACCTGGGGGAGTATGTGGAGAATCTCAACACAGATCAGCTATCAATTGGTGTATGGAGTGGTAAGTCTTAAAATTCTTTATCCTACTGTACATTTCCATGAGGTGCAGTGGTTAAGGAGTTACTCGTACTCAAAAGGTACCATGACCAAATTTCAGCCAGGGCGCTGTGCTGTGTCCTTCAGCAAGACACTTGCTCCTATTTGTTCCACTTCACTCAGCTGTGAAATGAGTTCCAGTTTTGGCTGGGGAGTAACCTGCGATGGACTGGTGTCCCATCCAGGGGGAGTCGTGTGCTCTCATTTACTTGTGCCATGGAAGCCTGAGATAAGTACCAGTCGTATGGGCATAATTGCTCGGATGGATTTAATTTAACTAACTTAATATTTCCTTCATCATTTACAATTTTAACATCCACAATAGTCGCACTTACCAGGAATTTTACCTGTAATTTTTGGAGAAAATATATTGTACTGTAAATAATGTAAAAAACAATCAAAATCATTCTGGAATTGACTATTTTACAGTACTTTGAATTTTCAGGCTTAATTATTCAAAGAACTATGCAAATGTGTGATGTCATCTGTTAAAACCATCCACATTCTCTTGGTTCTAATCTTTTGCAGCAATAATTTTTAACCCTCATCTTCAAAGAATATTTTTTCAGGACAGTGTAGTTCTTCAATAGTTGAAAATTCATAGAATTAAATAAATGTCAATTAAATAAATGTTCATGAATTATGCATTCTCGTAAAATGTTTTAGTTGTAAACTAGTGCTGTCATGACATGTCGATTATCGCGATATCTCTTTTCCCACTACATGAAATATGCCTCTCGTGACACATCGAGATACCAAAAACTAATACTCAACTATGAAATTTTCGTG